>JANAVB010027280.1:0-42810 GCA_029216955.1 Iris pallida | reverse complement strand
CAGATGGTGCTGCAGGAGATTTAGTAGATGAAGTCTCTCCTAAAGTTGACAAATGATCTTGTATGCTCCATAATACAACCAACTTGTCCTTCCCTGAATATAGATCAATGTGGTAATGTCAACGAAAGGGAGATGAATTAATCTCCTAACCTAACATTGAAATTGGAATAAACAGGAATGTGCAATCTAGAAGATCTAATCTGATCTACTGCTAGAATTGTATACCATGTAATAACATCTTGCAAACGATTGTGAGATGCATGAATTGATGAAGTTACACATCAATCTGTACTGGCAAAATTTAGTATGGCATGCAAGTACCGATGATTTAGTGGTCAAATTCTTTGGTTTTCATGTGACCTCTATTAATATTATTTTATTCTCAAATTTATTTAAACCCAGGTTGCAACAAGTTAACAAGACATAGCAGCAAGAATAGCTATCACAAAAAGTTTTCCTTTCACCAAACAACTACCACTAAAGATCTTCCTCCCAATTTTATCAAACAGTACATTTGAAAAGCTATTGGTTTGAAAAGTCCAACAAAAATTCTACCATGAATAACTACCTATAGTAAGCACCTCCAGTATTTAAATGCATAATTTATGTGCCGAAAAGTGAACTCTACCAGAAGGAAAAAAAACCTACCAAAAGGAACATACTGAAGATGAATTATGACATTTATAACAAACTTAGCTACAGCATAAAAACTACATAATTATTAAATGGGTGTTTTCAACCTCCAGAAAGCACAAGCGGCTCAGTGGGGCACATGGCTAGAGCAAATTCTGCATTCTCTTGATGCCCTGTCAATATCTGCAAGGAGCAACACACTATGAACTATTACATCAAAGATAAGAAGATCAAAGTCCCAATCAATAGAAATAAAAACATCCCTATTAGTTCCTATGAAGCCCATCAAAAGTGCAAAAGTGTTTCCTGCCAGCAAAACATTCTTAAAGTTGATAAAATATAACAGACCATATCAGGACGAGACTCTGATGAACCATGTTGAGCATGACGATTAGGCTGAGCTTCAACATCCCAAATGAGAACCTGCATCCAAACAAACCTTACTGGCTTAAGTCAAAGTAGATCTCTTTGTTAATACACAGTTAGAAAAAAAGGAGAAAAAATGCATAAAATCAGAATACATACATCTGGGCTGTCGGTATGTGTTGCAACGATCTTATTGTTCTGAGGAAGTTCCCTGATTCTGTTAACCTACAACACAACCCATATGTCAGCAATGCATGAAAGTTTTAGTACCCAATCATCTAACAATATAAGCACACTTAAGTATCATATAGACTCTTTCATCGATATACTCTATGTTCACTAGAAAAAAGAAAGATAATGTCTTCATGAAGTTAAAAACTACCTTTATATGCTTAAAAATACCCGACTTGAAATGTCAAGATAGTATAGATAAAATGGTAGCCACATCCCTCAACTAAATAGTTGTGTTGGCAACTTCTCAAGTAGTGATCTAATTAAGCCAGTTGAGAGTTACAGTAGCTAGACTGAAAGGAAACAAGAAAGTAATGTACTTCCTAGAGTCCTAGACGGCTTAGTCTAGATATTCACCAAGATGCAGTTGGAGTCCGCATGAAAATCCAAGAAAACTATGAGACAAAAAACATTTACCAATTGTATTTCATTGATATTTCATTCTTTAGGTACAACGAGATTTGAAAAAACGAAACTGAACAAAGACATTTTATATATTACATATACATATATAACACTTCATGATAAATTGATAATGTCGTACCTCCCCTGGATGGATAATAGTCTTGTATTTTTTCACGAAAGGAGAGCGGGCTTCTTCATTGAACTGCAAAGAATTAAGCACATCACAGAGTCTATTATTAAATAATCTATAAGTGATGTCACATTCATTGTAAAAGGGGACCATACATTTACAATTATTTTAAAAAGTTAACCTATCAGACAGTAAAGAAGCCCCAAGAATGTATAATTAGATGGCCTACTTAGAATTGTAGCCCATAAAATAAATAGTTGAGAGACAAATAAGAGAGAAAGAGAGATGTAGCCAATGTATTCCTGAGCAACTAAAGTGATAACTATTATTAGTGATGCAAGCTTCGTTTAGAACATTCTCAGTTATGACAGGTTAACCTACACAACTAACTATACAAAATCACTTTCTCAGTTATCAAAAGCTTTGAAGTACCAAAAAGATGACATAGATAAGGGCCCTGTGAATAATTTGGAAGCAGCAGCGAGTCTTGACTAATATAAGTGGGCTTTTGTTTACAGAATATTTATATAGGGTAATATCTTTAATTAATTTGGACTTCCAAAATTTAATAGTAGACAACATGTGTTAAATGACTAATGAATTAACTATTCATTAAAAAAAAAAAGAGACTAATGAAGTAACTAGGAAGTCTCCTACCCACAAATCCATAGATAAGGCAGTAAAGGTAAGAATCATTAGTATAGTATATGAAGTACCAAAAAGATGGAGAACTAGGAGTCTAGGATGTCAAGATACAACAAAATTGTTGTAGTACCAGTCCTGCGACATAAGCATTTGACAGGTATAGATTTGTAATATGATTGGTATAGATTTGTAATATGATTGGTGCCAAATGCACATGCACAACGAGAGACCAGCATAGGTGTAAACAAGCAGTGTGGAGGGGGCAACCATGTTCCTGAAGCTCTCAGCTGCCAAAATGGCCTCCTATTGCTCACCGCTTCCTTGGACGTCAAAATAAAGAGGGAGACAATGAGAGGAGAGTCTTGGAGATTTTAGAGCTATCTCAACCCTGCCCAACCCCCATTCCAGTCACCCGAGTCATGTAATAATAACACTTACTTGCATGTGAACCTTGCATGTGAACCAACCTTGTTCAACCCAGTGATCGGAGGTTTTGTTGCCAGCTTGCGGCTTACTGTTAACCTTAAAAACCCAGCCCCTTCCTTTCCTTTCCTTTCCTTTCCTCCTCTCCTCCTCCTCTCCTCTCCTCCCCCATCTACTCACTCTCCTGCAAACTTAACAACAGGGTGATGCAAACCAAAACAGCAGAAGCATTGAAGTGGTGGCATGAGGAACAGCATCGACACAAGAGACTGTATGTTATAGTAATTGCTTTTCATTAAGATCAGCCCAGGCTGCTTACTGCCTAATCAGATCAGATGGAGGACTAATCACAATTACACGGCTATTTTGGATTTTTGGTTAAGATGCCGCCCAACTAATCGGATTAAGCTCCCAATTGCTTAGCGGATTAATTGTCAATTAATCCTTTTCTAGAACACTGGCAGCAGCTACGACGTTCACTAGAGGGTAAACATATTTCTCTTTTTCCGTATATAACACTTGCACACATATATCCCAAGCATATTATATTCTAAACTTTTCAAAATTACTGTATCTTATGTTTTCTTATTTGGGACAAAATTGAAGCTAAAAATTGTAAATGGCGCTTACTTTTGGTTCTTTTGGACCAACCAGGAGAAATAACTAGTCAACCATCATTGTGCACTTCTATTACACTGTAACATGCATAATGATGCCTGATTTTAAGGAATTTCTCTGCGAAGTAGTCTCAAACATGGACGCGTCCTTCTGAAATATGTTGTGCCTAAATAAACAAGTGGGTCCTATTATAATATTACCAGACATTGCCAACCACTTCTTTACTATTTTGAGCATGTGAGAGATAAATTTGTCTGCTGGGAAGATAGGAGAGGACATAACACTAAGGGCTTTGGTGAGGCACAAGCAGGCCTAGGAAAACATTGGGTATTCCCCCCGTAATACAAGAATAACAAATATATCAAAAGTGTCTAAAACCAAGATGAACCTAAATATAGAACTAACAATAACTATAAATCAAGCAATTAAAAGGGTCACCTTAAGCAATTAAATTGATTTCTAATTAGGAGGCTCCAACATTCTAAAATGGCTGCCACATGAGTGTTGTGTATAGGGTACATAGCAAATACAACAAACCCACACCAAAAAACACATGGAGACAAAAAAACCTATGTCGTGCTGTGTCATTGTGTCCACACCATTCGGAAGCATGTTTATGAAACAGAAATAATTATAAAATAGAAAAAGGTATACAATTGAACAAATTATCCGATCATTATTACCAACCATTTACTTACCATGATAAATATAAACATATGAGTAATTGTCGTTTATTATCTCCTGAGGAGAGGTCAAAGTGGGTTTATAATGCTTGAAAGGGCTGGTCCAGCCAAAATAAATAGCCAAGGCATCTGGTGAAACAGATGTACGTCCTAAAGAGCAACTGAGGCCTCATCAACCTATCAGCTGTTAGGCCGTCTTTAACAATACTGATCTTGAAAGCATAATCAAATTATGTTTGGTAAGGCTCTGAATGCAACAATAGCTAGGGCAATGCATGATAAAAGATGCATGAACAACATCTACTGAGATGAAGGAAAGAACATTAAGAAATAGCAATCATCTTTACTTCCATGCACAAAATGTATAAAAAAAAATGACGAGGGAAGTACAACAATGAACTAAGGTCATCTATCACAACCTACACAAGCACTCGTTAAAGCTGACCATAGACAGTGAATTGCCGCATTCCTTGGAGTTCAAATTCAAGCTAAACAAGTGTGAACTACACATGAAACCTAACGTAAAGAGATTCAGCTTTGCATATCCACGCATTCTTCATTATTTTCATATTTTTTTGCCATTCATCATTGACCTTCTTTCGCATAGACTCTGAAGTACCAAATAGCCAACCAGCCTTTTTGACTCTTTTGGTTGGGAATTTAGTTCCTTTTCACACTTTGGCTTAATGTGCCATAGAGAAGAATGCAATTCCCTACAGAAAATTATATCATCCAACCTCTTCGTCTAGACTTTTTGTAGTCTGGGGGAAGGATGCTCCTTGCTTGCATGATCTTAAACTGCATACCCAAAAGGTAGGTCTACCTACCAGCTATTTGGCCATCTACGTTTTATAGGACTTTATAGGACGTTCTCTCCTGCTCATAGCTACCTGGCTTGGAATTTGGCACCAACATGAAGAGGGCATCAG
Organism: Iris pallida; assembly: GCA_029216955.1. NCBI lineage: Eukaryota > Viridiplantae > Streptophyta > Magnoliopsida > Asparagales > Iridaceae > Iris > Iris pallida. Next base: position 37,747 of record JANAVB010027280.1, on the reverse strand, counting down.
GTCAACAGCTGGACGAAATATTTTGTCAATTCTTTTAAAGGAGCTTTCTGATGCTCCATACCCGAGCCTTCCTGATGGAAGAAGGTTGGGAGCATTCGCTCAGATTGCTAACAGTTCATATTTATAACCAAAATGAAACACCTCCACATATCAGATTTCAGCTATATGAAGATGGCAACCATTGCAATAAAAGAGCATCTTATGATAATCAAAACACCCACTCCAAGCATGTTAAAAGATTGCATCTGTTACCAGGACATTTCAGCAAAATCTAGTATATGAAACAAAAACAAAGATATCATACTGAGATGTCAGTCAAGACTAGTGCAAGCGAAGATACAGATCTGGGCATCGACAACTTAAACACTAAACTTATGTACCAGAGAGGCATAAATAAAATGCCATGCAAAGTTTCAATATTTGGGATGTCATTGCATTCAATCTTCGGAGCAATATATACTTATAGGTCAATGTTGAAAACCAAACAGCTAAAAATATCTGTAAACTATGCACATCTAATATTTTTGCATTACTACAGCTCAAAACATATGATGCAAAATCCTTCCAGATGTAATATAGGCTAACAAAAGCTCTAGGAGACCACTATGACCATCACTAACCTGAGAGATGTGTTCAGCAGCAGCAACCCGTGGTTTCACAACTTCGACATTCGCAATGACAAGAGTATTTGAAACACTCCCATCTGTCTGAACATTTTAAACAAGAAACATAAGATATAGATAAAGCATCATTAACTGTATCATAGATGAAGACAACTCATGCATTTATTTAATTTCTAGTTTAGTAAAGATGGATGATGAACAGTTTGATTGTAAAACACTACTAGTAAATAATAAATATATGCTGACACATGCAATTTATAATTCTTATTGTAATATGAAAGCTCGTGGATGATGAATTGTTTACTTTATGTGTGTGTGTGTCATGTGTGAATAATATAGAGAGAGTCTGTGTGATAGTCTACACTTAAGCATCAACTCTCAATAATGATATGTTCGAGGTTTCCATATAGAATGCATTTTAGTTTATATTTTAATCGCATTTTACGAGGTCAGATACTCCATTATCACTTAGAGGACACTCGAACCAATTCCAAGTTATATATATATATATATATATATATATATATATTATATATATATCATGGGTAGCAAATGTTAAAGCATGTGAATTTATTAAGATGGCAAATGAAAAACCGTCTGTAGTAACTTGGGAATTCATTATTTTGCAACACATTGGATGCATGACAAGCATGAAAAATTATGCAGCATTCCATATTTATCAGGAATTATTCGTTTTCAATGTAATTCTTACACACAAAGAACTCGGCATGGGATTGGGTAACAACTCCAGTGCAGAACTACAATATGCTTTTATATTAGATCTACAAAAAAATGAAAGTCATTGACCAATACTAAGACAAAACGTTGACCCCATTGAAACCAATAAGGAAGTTGAGAATACATCATGTGCATGTTAACTGTTAGGGCAAGGACAAGGACCGTGGTGTGCCATCATTGAGTATCATATTTTAGAGGGTAAATGACTAAACTAAAGCTTGCCTGCTCTGATAGATAAAGCCGTTGCCGATTCTTGTATGTCGCCTGCTCGAGTTGCGGACCCCATCTATGTATAAAAAAAGGAGAAAAATAAGTGTCTAGGAAAATGCAATAACCATATACAATTCAATAAGCAATATTCATTGTTGACTGCGAAGTGACGGAAGACATCCTAAATGATGACCAGATATCCAAGAGAGAAAATGGTAGATAAATATAATGTCTAGACAAATAGGTTTTATACTTATTATCAGATTCATATTACATCCGAACCTATATGCACCAATACCTGACAGGCCCAATAAACAAGTCGTCACTAATTAAAAGACAAGTTTGCATCCTTTGATCTCTTTAGACTAACATCGGAATTATTACATAAATCTCTATATATGAAGACAGAATACCAATGAGAGAATCCTTGAAGTAATGGAAACTAGATAAAATTCAATTCTCACTGCAAGAAGTCTATTCGAAAGAGATAATAATTGTGTCTTGCTTCTTATGAACTAATTCCGATGTCAAACCACAAGGACAAGGAATTTTTGCACTTCAACATTTAGTTGATTCATGTGATAATTCATGAAGTTAGGAACATGAAGGAAGTGTGCGCTAATAAAAAAATTTCGTTTATTAATTATTGTTATCAAAATTTATAGACATCTTAATATTTTAGAATTTATAAAATTCAGTTCAAATTACAGAGAGATCATTTGCATGGTAATTTTTATGATGTAAGGGTAAATAAGCCTTAGTTTCTTGTTACTTTCACGAGTGTGTATTAAAAAAATCTCCAATTTTCTTCCAGAATTTATTCTCTTTTAAAATTATGGTCTTGTTATGGGAAGCGCCAATCTCGCCGGTGAAACGCTCCCCTAGTCGCCAGGGAAACAAGCTCTCATTGCCAGGAGAACGAGCTCCCAGTCGCTCCTAAGTAAGAACAGTCGAATCGCGGTTCTTACTGAGATTCGTTGGCCTCCTACGATATTCTGGCTTCTAAGATCCGACTCCTAGAACGAGAGGAAGTTTGTCCTTTCCGCCCCTTGTAAAAAGTTTGACAGCTTAATCTGAACGCGGGTTGCTTGCAGCATTTAACCTGTTCTCCTAACATGTCTCTTTTACTGAGTTTGCCAGTCGACAAAATGCCTCAACTTCTAATCAGCCTAAAACCTAATTTGTCTCCAAATCTATACAAAATCCATAAAGCGCATAGAAAGAGAACTAACAATTTCATAAACCACTTACACGTCTACTATTTGGAAAATGATCCAAATTTGTTGATGTGGCTATTTCATTCAACGACTGAAACTCCAATACAAACTCACTCCCTACACTAAACCCTACATTTGTCCAAAACCCTTACAAGTCGATTTCCAAATTGTTCTCCTCTAAACATTAGAGAGTAAATAAAAAATATTTGGCAAAAGTGGCCTCTACTAAGAGTTCATGTAAAAAGAACGGATCTTCTGTTTCCTTTTGATAAAACATTAAGTAACAAACCATTCAACCCTATAATCTAGGATCAGATCCTAGAAAAGAGCTAAACTTGAAATTTTCACATCCAAAATTCCCCCTTTTTCCCCTGGAAAAAATGATTTTCTTTAAAAAAAAAAGAACCAAATAATAATAATAAATCACAGCACAGCGAAATTAGCTCTTTGGTGCAACAACTGCAAATTGATCTTCAATATATAACAGAATAACCAATTTCGAGACCCAAACTCTAATATTCATATATGTGTGAGACCCTAAAACTAAGTAACCCTTATAATGGGATATTTAGTTGGGTCCGACTATTGGCACCCCACCCATTTCTAAGGACACCCCAAAAAAATTAAAAACATGTTAAAAGACCAATATACCCCCAAACGTTTTCTTAGTACACCCAAAAAAAAAATCGCAATGCGCTCGACAAATACTGGTCGAACAGACAAGGTCTGTTCGACAAGTATTGGTCGAACATGTCTTGACATGTTCGACCAATACAGGTCGAACAGACCTTGTCCGTTCGACCAGTACAGGTCGAACCTACTGCGCCCAAATTTTTTTTCAATTTTTTGTTTCGGTCGCGGTCGTCGGGAATCGGAGAGGGGGAGGAGGAGGAGGAGCGGGTCGGGATGAGGGGGGGTCGGAGGAGGAGGAGGTGGGTCCGGGGGAGGGGGGGGTCGGAGGAGGAGTCGGGGAGGAGGAGGAGGGGGGTTCGGAGGAGGAGGAGGATGGGGGGGTTCGGAGGAGGAGTCAGGGAGGAGGAGGAGGAGGGGGGGTCGGAGGAGGAGGGCCAGGGGGAGGGGGAGGAGGAGGAGGAGGAGGAAGAGGAGGGATGGTGTGTGCTTAGTAGGGGAGGGTAGAATAGGAATAAGGAAATTTTTTTTTTTTTTTTTTTTTTTTAATGGGGTCCTTAGAAATGGGTGGGGTGTCAATAGTCGGACCCTATTTAGTTTTTATGGTCTCACATATACATGGAATCATGGGTATTATGATATCATCACTGTTCAAGTAGGCTAATAAACAATAATTTCGAACCCAAATTCTAACATATGTTAATTTCGAGACCCGAAATCTAATATTCAATATATATGAGACCCTAAAACTAAAACTAAATAACCCTTATAATTTCATGGATACACAAAAATAATTAAACCTTTAAACCTAAAAAAGCGAGAGATCCTAAACCCTAAACCCTAACCCTAATTCCAATAATGCTGAATAGAGAGAGAGAGAGAGAGAGAGAGAGAGAAGAGGCAGTTTGGTAAATAGTCGAAATACAAACCGGCAAGAGAGGGAAGGCCAGACGAGATTGTGGTTGGCGAGCCAATCGTAGAGCACCGGCACCAGCGACTTCCATTGGGTGTACCTCTCGTCCACCGTCCTCTGTCCGGCTCTTCCTCTTTCCTTCATTCTCTCTCTCCTCTCTTTCTCTCTCTCCCTTCGCCAAGGCTGCTGTGTGCTTCTTCTTCCTCCTCGGTGGTGTATATATGGCAGTTCAGCACTTCAGCGTGACACCTCTGCAACCACGTGTCATTGGCCAACCCCGAGATGCTCACACTAAAACTTTGATAGACGGAGGTATCAAAGTTTTGATACAACTTCTTTGTATGACAAGTGGACCTCTCTCTCATTCGGTAAAATGTGTAGAAATAATGTTATGGGTCCACTTGTCATACAAAGGAGGTATCAAATACCTTTTTTTGTATCAAAGTTTTACTCGAGATGTTCAGAATTTACCGAGTTTCGAATTGCTTATGACAGTTGCTTTTTTTAAGCAATTCTAAAAGTTGTTTAGCAATAGTAGCTTATCAAAACCAAATTTGAGAGCTAGCGTCATCACGGGTGGGCCAGTCGTCATGGGCCGGTGAAGGGTAACAAGGTGGACCTAAATTTAAAAAATAAAAATAAAACTAGGCCTCTTTTAGAATAGTTTTGAAAACACGTGGGAGGTTGATTTAGTAAGTTATTTTTAGTGTTGCTTCTTGAAAGAAAAAAAAATCATTCCAACGAGGTTTTAGGTCTCTCTTTGCCCAGCAGCGTTTTTCTCCATTTGCTAGTGAAACAAAAATTAGTTATGCAGGAAGCACGAGTATGGAGACAAATAGGAGTGTGTATTCAATCTATTCGGTTTAGTCGCAAGTATCGAAACAAATAGGACTTTGCATTCGGTATAGCTCACTCGTAGCTTTTCAATATTAATTGTAGTTAATTTCAAACAAGGACGGAACGACATGATTGTATATTATTTCTAGATTGTAGCTAGATTATAATCATGTACTTATTGCTACTCTTGTTAGTTTATCATTTTAACTACTAAGCTTCGCCATAGGAGATAGTATTTTGGGACACCTTATATCATTCATATTTGTTATAATTTTGTTACTTGATGTGGATTGAGATAAACAACTAGTAGGCCTTAGGACAATATTATTGATTGTAGAGTTACCCATTTGTCACTTACAGTCCTGATTATATTTAGAGGTATTGACATGCTTCATAGTGCGTAGTTGGTCGTATCATAACCCTACTTACATGGGCTAAGGTAGGTCATTTCTTTGTTAATACCCATGTTATGCAAAGCCCAGTGCAATATAGTTAAACCCTAAATGCATTTTATCTATTTATCTATGTTTTTTCTCTCTAGTGTGACGTCTCTTTTTCCTTTCTCCTCGAGCACAATAAACTTATGTATTTCTCAAATAAGTAAATATCATATTTATTCTTGTTTTGCTATAGTTACCATATTGTCGCCTTTCTCTATTTAGTCTCATAAGTTTTTTAGTTATATAGACATCATTAGACTAAATGTAAGAAACTCCATTATCCTGTGTTATGCATCATTTTTATTTTCTACTAGTAAATGCACGTGTGTTGCAAGTAAAATAATAACATATTATCTAATATTGTCAAATATCTCTTATAACTCATGTTGTTAGGGTAGAGATGTATTCTTCTTGTTTGATTGAATTTGATTCCATATGTTGTTATAGATAACAATTTAAATACAATTAATTTTTTATACTTAATTTAAATTTTTAAAAATTAATAAGTGATGATATAATACGACATAGACGATTTACTCTTGAGTCGTTTTTTCAGCCTCATTATAATCGTAGAGATGTTGAATTTGATATTATTATTACCCGATTGGATATTACTACTGATTTAAGGACTTCCATGCATGACTAAACTTTAGCAATAAATGAGTCGCATGCAGAAGTTGCTAAATGCTTCAAGGATATACAATTAGAGTTGTTGCAACGTGTCATTAGACAAAGTATTTGTCATGCACTAGATCGATCTATTGATGGAAAAGGGTGAATTCTTTGTTTTCCCCCAAAGTCAAACATATTAGTTATACTTTTACAAAAGGAAAATGCTAAGCCTACAACCAAATGTTTATAATATTTTTACCACCTCTCTCTCTCCCACCCCTACACATGGGTCTTACCCTCATGTTACATGGGCTTCTCCCGACCCACCACTTTTCCCCCTCCTCCAATCGAAGCCCCACACATGGCGAACACGTGTTGGTTGTAAGTGAATTGTAAGAATTTGGTCGTAGGCATAGCAAAGCTCTTTACGAAAAGAGGATGGACAATGCTTCTAATTGTACTTGTGAAAGTAGGATTATTGTAGCTAAATAAATGATAATATGACAATCTTAGCTGACTCTTTCCTTTTTTCAAAGACTGGAGTTTTAATCCACATTGGATAATTCAAATGGGGTTAAATAAAGTAGCTATATTTGTTCAATTAACAATATTTTTATGTACCTATGGTTGTTTAATTAGCGAGATTTATTTTCTTGAGAAAGAATGCCATTACATGTTGTGCTCACTGCTCAGCATGATCATGAAGGCTCTTTATTCTGTTACCTTCAAGGGGTACCTCCTCCCCTATATTCCTTTGCATGTTTCTTTTTCCTCCTCTCAACCCAATAGACCAATATAGTACAATTGATTATGATTAGACAATAGACGAGTTCTACTCTATGAAGGCTCGTCCGATATTACTTCAATAGGTATATCATATGTGAACATTTTGGTAGTTATTGGTCATTTCATTTTTATTTGTTTTCTAGTGTATTTTGAAATATATAATTATTATATTTAAGTCTTGTTCTATTTCAAATTTTATTGTAGTACATCCAAATTATCCCTTTGCTGCAAACCGAATAAAACATAAACGAATCTCACTGCATGGTCTCGAAACTGTTTTTAGTTGAACCATAAGTTGGTTAATTCGGTCATAATCGCAAACTATACATCCTACAAAAAAAAAGTTAAGTAATGACTCAAACATACTAACAAAGGGTATGTTACCAAGAAAAGGCTCACAAGCTAAGAGAGGGGATCCTCTAGATATGTTGGATATAGGGTTGGGTTAGACGTAGATAGACACGTGGGACGTGACATAGTTATAATATTGTGCGGTTCTAACTGAATCATCTTCCTATAATTGCAAACCAAAATCGCAAACTTATAAATCTAGAGTCACAAACCTTACTATGTTCCCCAAATCTAAACGAGTAGAGTAATTTGGTTCTATGATTATGATTCTAAATCGCATATTGCTTACCCCTCCTAGTTAGGGAACAACTTTTTATAAGATAGATTTAGGTTTATATTGGTATTTCAAACCTTAAAAAATTGAAATTTCAAGTTATGAAACTCCACTAAAGTTAACTAGAATATCTTTTAGGGTCTACTTGGATTGAGGGTTAAGAGAGTTAAGTAAGGGAAAGTTAAGTGAGGGAAAAATAAAACATGTTTGGTTTGAGGATGACAGTTTAGGAGGGAGGGTTATAGAGGGTTAAGTGAGTGTTTATTTCACCATCTTTTGCCCATTTTTACCCCCCCCCCCCCCCCCAATCGGAGGGTTAAGGAGGGGGATTAAGGGATTTTGTTAAAAAATCATAAATACCCCTTATTTATTTATAAAATATCATGATTTTTTTCCTTGTTTTCACATGTTGCTCCGTATCTTCATAATTTGTGAAGATATTTGACAAATCTAATTAAAATTTAATCAAATTTAATTTTATGACATATGTAATAAGGTTATTTTGATAACTATCATATTTTTTTTAACTAATCTCCATCTCACTCAAAACCTCCAATCCAAACAAGAGTTATTAAACACCCCCCCCACTTAACTCTCTCTCCAATCCAAACAAACTTCTATGTATTGACTCTACTCCCCCTTATTTAACCCCACTTAACTCTGCTTTTTTTCCCCCTCAATCCAAGCAGACCCTTAACGTTTAGGCAATAGGTTAATTATAATTTTTAATTTAGAGTTTATCTTTTGAAATTATGAGTATAATTAGGTAATTTAATACTTTGTTAGCTAAATAGTACTTATCATCCATAGAGCACCAAAATACACCATTCTCAACCAAAATTAACATTACACATTGTCATCAACCACAATATCATACAAATCGGAACCTAGCATTCAAATATGCAAGTAAACAATATTCATTTTCATCAACCATAATTTCACAACAATTCCAAAAATCTACTTGTTTAAATATGTAAATAACTAATACAAACTATTTTCATCACTAAAACTCTGCCCCCACCCCCCAAACAAAAGGAAGAAAAAAAAAGATACCCATTAGAATATTTAAATCAAATGGAGAACATTGAAGTCGATAGTTGTATGACATGTCTAAAAGGATAGAGGAGTGTGTGAAGTGTTTCATGGATTAGGGTAAAAATTCATAAAGAGTAGAGATTTACTAAACTCCATTTTGGGGCTAGTCAGACTTGACTCCAAGCATAAGCCACCTAGGCATGGGCCTAGGGCCCAAAAGTTTAGAAGGCCCTCCACATGAAAAAAAAAGAGTAAGGAGGCCCCCAAAAATTTGGTATTGAAACATCTTTTGGACCCCAATTTAATTAAATTTAGTTTCCAAAAGGTATTGAAAAATTTAGTATCTAAAAGGCTTTGAAAATCTTGGTTTCCACTAAGTTGACGTATTTTTGTTGAAATTTCTTTTGGGGCCAGTTCAATTACATATATGCTTTGAAAAAATTAGTATCCAAAAGGCATTAAAAAATTTTTGGGGTCCAGTTCAATTATAAGATACTAAGTTGTATTTTTTTGGGCCAGTTCAATTACATATATGCTTTGAAAAAATTAGTATCCAAAAGGCAATGAAATTTTTTTTGGGTCCAGTTCAATTATAAGCCACTAAGTTAGAATCTTTCTGCGGGACATTTGTAAAAATTTAGGAGGCTTTTGAAAAAATGGGGATGTTTATAAAATTTAGAGGGGCTTTATAACTTTTGGGACATCAAAAATTTTACAATGACCCCCAAAATTTTACAAAGACCCCCTAAATTTTGACAAAGGTCTCCAAATTATCATATAGGGCCCCCATTTTCAAGATATCCTAGGGCCACATTTTTGCTAAAGCCGACCCTAGGGTTGGTTTTTGGAGTTTATCCAAAATCCAAAATGTTTTCAAATGCATCTGGGTTAATTAATTTTGATTTTGGACAACTTTTTTTTTTCCGTGGTGCAACTTCTTTTTGTTAGCAACGGGGGCCCCCGGTGCGGAAGGCGCAGATTCGAATCCATGCCGAAGAAAAGGACACCTAAAAGAAATCTACTAAACATATTTTTTCAAAATTTTGTTCCCAAATGCACACTTGAGAAAAACATTATTGACGGAGATGGAGGTTACAATCTACAAAATCTGGCTCGCTATATCCCTATTGATTTCATCACATGATCATTTCAAGCAACGATCCCCAACAGTTGACACTATTGTGTTAGCCCAAGGATTATATGAGAAATTTGATTACAATTAATATGTTCAGTTTATCATTAGTCAATTACTATTTATCATTGCTTAATTTCAGTACATCTTAAGTATTTCATATTTCTCATCATTGACACCAGTATTAATGAGATTTTTAAGAATGCCAATTTCTATAGGTATTTGATTGTGGCACGTGATTAGCATTTTACAACAAACTTGTTCTCATAAGTATCTTAACAAACTTGTTCTCATAAGTATCTTAAGGACGGGTTATGCTTACATAAAGCAAATATATTTCGATAACCATAATATATGTAAAACATATGTATATTATTTTGTAGGCCTAATTTTTTTTATAGCAAAATAATTTGGATAACTCAAAGTAAGATTGATCGTGGACATGTCCTGGTAATATGAAGTAACGATGTTGGGCCAAAGATACAAGAAAATTAAGTCAAATCAAAGCAAATAATTTTACTTATTCGTATAATTCATTTATTGCCATGTCTTCTGTGAGAGCGAGATAACACTACGGGCCTCTGCTTGGAAATTGTAGGGGTAGCGGTTATGAGGTGTTTTTAGAGTACCGGTTATGAGGGGTCCGATTTTGGGTGGTTTTTAAGTAGCGGCTTTTAAACCAGTCCAATCCCTGCTTGGTAATTCACTAACGAGCGGTTCTGAAAGTTTTTAACACGAATAAAATTAAATAGGGAAGAGTATTAGTTATAATTATATATTTTTGGTGAGGATATAATGGAATAAAATAATAAAATGCTTCGAAACCCACCGATTTATTTATAAGCCACCCAAATATACTTTATACCGATTTTGGGGGTTATTGAGCCGACCAAAACCAGTGCCTCAAAAAAATTAACAAGTAGGGGTTTTCATAAACGGTCGGTTCAAAAACATCCCAAAATCGGTGAAAACACCATTACCAAGCAGACCCTAAGAGAATGATGTGTATTTGAAAATTCAACCCATCAACCTTATATAAGTCATGATTAATTTTATTGATCATCTGATACTCTATGAGATTTTTGATTATTATTTATACATTTATTATCTTTTAGAATTATTACTCTGTCATCGTCAATTGCTTATAGATAATAAACTGTCATGGTGGGGGCATGACCTGACACAATTTTCTTTTTGTCACAACTTTTTTTTTTATATTTGAGAGTAGGACTTGACAAACATTACAAGACCTTAACATCTTGTAGGGCTCAATAGTTTAACACGAGATACTGAATGTTGGGAATAAAAGCAGAAACTATTTTTCAAGATAAGAAATGTGACGAACCTACGCCCGCAAATACGATGACCGACTCTTGCATAAAAGAATAATCTAATATATAAGACAAAGATGTAAGAATATCTATTGAAATTCATAACCAATAAAAACCACTGGAAGAGAAATACTATTACGAAATAATGTTACAAAGCTTTACAAAATTGCTGTAATTTTGTAACCCCAAATACTAGAAATAGTACAAATCCCAAAGATTACACCCAAATTTTTTTTAGAAACCCAATTCTCTCTCTCTCTCTCTCTCTCTCTCTCTCTCCTCTTCAACCTCTTTATTTCTTTTCTCTTTCTTTTCTCAACCTATTGTTGGCTATCCAATAGCTCTTTTGAGCACAAAAAAATAAAGGAATTATAGGCCCTTTATAGCATGCCATTATTCATTAGAAATTCAATCCTAAGTAAGTATGACATTGGTTTTTTTTTGGAAATAAACAATAATTAAGGTTTTGACTTATCTTTTTTTTAATCCTATTATTACTAGGATTACCATATAAGAGACAAATCCTGACACTAAATAACCTATATTCTAGAATTGTCAATTCCGATCCGTACACATGAGATCAAACTTTGCGTAACAAGCCACCAAACAAGATCACCTAGCTACCAGCTCACATACCAGTTCATCAACCGGTTGACCGACACCCCCCACTACCCCATCCCATCCCAATTTGATAAATGAGTACCAATCCCATTGTGGTGGTCGAGCGAACTTCCAAGATTTCTATCATCGCCTTCACCACCGTAGTCATTTAGGAGGTGAACTATAGACCAGGTAGTGTATTTGAAGCCTTCAACACATTCGTGAATTTGCTGAATCTTTGAAACAAGAAAGAATATATGCAGAGGATTAGCGAGTCCAAAATTAATGCCGAAGCCGATCTGATATAGAATTAAGTTGGATTAGTATATAATTTATTTGAATTTATTTCGAGTTAATTTAAATATAAGGTTTTAGATAGGGGTGGAATGAATGAATAAATAACCTTATTTTGAATTATCTTTAGAATTTTAAGGATTATCTATCAAGCCCACAATAGGGCTAAAGTATAAACTTTTACAATAGATGAATATATAGTTTTTATGAGTTTACTATTATTGGATGTTTGAAGTTTTTCCCTCTTGATATTGTTGTTGTGATTGTTCGAAATCCACGGATGACCTCTTTTTGCGTCTTAATCAAACTTTGCTAAATTCTAAATCTTATTTAATTCAATTATTTGAATTTTCGTATTCTCTAGATTATTTAGTAATCTATGTTCACATACAGATTTTACAACCCATGTTTTCCCTATTTCATATTATGATTATTTAGTAATCTATGTTCACATAAAGATTTTACAACCCTTGTTGTTCCTTCCAATAATTGAACTTCGATAAGGTAATCATTTACATCTTTTTGTCATATTATAATACTATGGACATAACTAGTCACATACAATATAAGAAAAGAAGAAGAGCTAATTCAATTATAGTAAAAGAGAAAGTCGATTTTTTATTTTTAGTAGAGAAATAAATAGAAAACTATCATGACATTAGATCAATTCTATAACAAGATTTTTAAACCATAAAAGAAGGGATAGTTTGTTATACCGGCAAGATAGGGAAGGCCAAACCAAGTTGTGGTTGGTGAACCAATCATAGATCACCGGCAATAGGGACTTCCATTTTTTGTACCTCTCGTTCATCATAATCTCTATTTCCCTTGCTCTTCTTCTTTCCTTGATCATATCTATCGCTCTTCTTCTTTCCATCCTCTTTATCTCTCCGCAACAAGTATATTGAGTGTGAATAATGTGAGTTTCCTCGATCATATAAAAAGATGGTCGTTTGGTATGACAGCTTGCAATGACGTGCAGCACGTCGAGATGTTCGGAATATCATATTCCCTCCCCCGAACAATGTTTCAATTCCTTCCAAAAAAAATATCATACTTTTTTGTTTCACGTGCAAATTTTACAAACATCAAATTAAAAGGAGGTGTGCCACTGGCGGTAGGAATTATACTTGGACTTATCTAGAAATATAAGGTTCGACTGAGTTCAATGATCTTAGGGCATGAGCCCGACTAAGTTCAAATTACTTTTGTAATGATTTTGTTTTGTAGTCAGGTTAAGCTTTGGTAGTAGCACAACGACTACTAGTGCAATTCAACTCATATTTATTGTTTACCATGAAAAAAGTTGAATAAACTTTTTGTATTACAAACGTGAAAGAAGTACAAGAGAACTCCTAAACAGAGATCTAGATACAATTTGTTGATTCTGGTAAAGTGTGACGATGGAGAGCAAACACTACAGCTAATTCCTTTACTCGATAACGATCTGACAAAGCGAAAGAGGATTGCAAGTCTCTGCTCACCGGCAAAAAGAATATCAATTCAGCTCTCTCAGTTTTATGCGAAAATAAAGAAACAAGTATTTAAATAGAGAAAGCAAAACTAGAACACACAGAACTTACATGGTTCGGCAATGCCTACATCTATGGGAGAAGAGGAAGGCTTTTCATTAATTTAGTCACTCTTGCAATACAAGGAAAGAAAGACTAAATATATAGGCAAGTTTGGCTCCTAAACTATTGGTTAGTTGTAACCAAGTAAGTTATAACAAGATAGAGGTTGTAACAAATTAGTTGTAACAAGGTGGAGGTTGTAACAAAGTACTTGCAACAAGATACACTCTATCCTCTTCTCCAACAACCCCCCTTACGTTGGCGCAAAAATGTCAATTGATCCCAACTTGGTCAAAATATCTTGAAGCCGATCTGTTGTCAACCCCTTGGTAAAGATATCGGCTAACTGATCTTTGTTTCTTGTGTAAGGTGTGCAGATAGTATTCTCTTCCACCTTCTCACGAACAAAGTGGCAATCAACCTCTATATGTTTGGTCCTCTCATGGAACAGAGGATTAGATGCAATGTGAATGGCCGATTGGTTATCACAATACATCTTCATGGGTAAAGAGGGTTTAAATCCCAAATCACATAATAGTGCATGAAACCAAACCAATTCACTTGACTTGGAGGCCATCGACCGATACTCAGCTTCTGTACTGGAGCGTGCAACTACAGATTATTTTTTATTTTTTCCATGTTACAAGATTTCCACCAACAAAGGTACAAAATTCGGTGGTAGAGCGTATATCCGTTTGACTACCATCCCATTCTGCATTCATGTATCCTTCAACATCGATATGTCCATTTTTTCTCATCCAAATGCCACGACCTGGAGACCTCTTTAAGTACTGGAGAACTCTATTTGCTGCATGCAGATGTTTGTCATATGGTTTATGCATAAAACGACTAATCAAACTTACAGCATAAGAGATATCAGGTCTAGTAATAGTAAGATAGATTAGTCTCCCTAGTAGACGTTGGAACTGCCCAATATCCTGTAAAGGTGTACCTTCGGAACTTAATTTAATAGAGGTATCTATAGGAGTTGGAACTGCTTTAGCCCTAAGTTTTCCAGTTTTCTTTAGCAAATCCAAGCAGTATTTACGTTGGTTAAGAAATAAACCTTTATGTGAGTAGAAAATCTCCATACCTAGGAAACATTTTAGGCTTTCCAAGTCATTTACAGTGAATCGTTGCTGCAAATGAGATTTGAGTTCCTTGATCTCTTCCTTATTGTTCTTTGTTACGATAAGATCATCAACATATACAAGTACAACTGTTACACGACTCCCCATCTTTTTAACAAATAATGATGAATCAATGACACTTCTTTTGAAACCATTCATTACAAGAGCTGAACTGAGCTTAACATACCATGCCCTTGGTGATTATTTTAGGCCATACAAGGCCTTTTGTAGTTTACAGGCCATCCCTGGTTGGGCTTCACATGGGTGTCCTGGAGGCAACTTCATGTAAACTTCTTCTACTAAATCACCATGTAAAAATGCATTTTTAATATCCATTTGACACAAATTCCATTCACAATTTACAACAACTGATAATAAAACTCGAATAGTGCTCATTTTTGCAACATGTGCAAAGGTCTCCTTATAGTCTATTCCATAAGTTTGTGTAAATCTCTTAGCCACCAACCTAGCTTCATGCCTTTCTACTGATCCATCACAGTTGTATTTAATTTTATATACCCATTTGCAACCAACAAGTTTTTTCCATAAGGCAATTTTACTATTTTTTATGTTTTGTTATCGATAAGAGCTTGAAGTTCTTCTTCCATTGCTTTCCGCCACACTTCATGAGCATTGGCTTCATAAAAATTGGTTGGTTCAGTAACAATTTTGCTAAGAAAGGTACGATAAGAAGGAGAAATGGAGTCATAAGATAAATAATCTTGTGTAGAATTAGAAGAAGTATGATAGGAGTAAAAATCCCGTAGACCGTAGTCTTGATGAAGTTTGTCACTCTCTAGTAGATTTGCGATGAGTAGGCTCGATATCAGAAGGTGGTGGAGTATTAGAGGTATCAACAGACACATCATCAACAACCGGTAATGGTGTGAGTGTGTTCCCCCTACGGCGCAGCACTACTTGAGAAATCATCAACAACCGGTAATGGTATGTATGTGTTCTCCCCCTGCAGCGCATCACTACTTAAGAAAAAAAGTATGTTCTCAGAAAAATTCACATCACGTGAGATAAAAAGTTTTTTTGATGTCGGGTCGAGGCATTTTAGTCTTTTTTGTAGAGAAGTAGCCCAAAAATATATATTTTATTAATCGAGAGTCAAGTTTATCTCTTTGGATAGGTAAAACATGAACAAAACAAAGACACCCAAAAACTCACAGATGAAAAATATTTACTTTATTCCTTTCTAGAACTTCTATTGGTGATCTAAAATCAAGGATTCGACTTGGAAGTCGATTTATTAAGTATGAAGCTGTGAGAACACCATGTGACCAGTATCGTTTAGGAACATTCATTTGATGCATCAGTGCTCGTGTGACTTCTAAATGGTGCCAATTTTTTCGTTCTACAACTCCATTTTGTTGTGGAGAGCCTGTAAAACCCCCAATATTTTTTTTATTTTAATGCTTTAAAAATTATTTTTCTATATTTAATTGAATTTATTTGGTATATGTGTAATTGTAGACGTGTATAATATATGCAAGATTGTGTGCTTGATATTTTAATACTACTAAATATAGCCTACCTTGGTTACAAAATATTTATGATATTTAATTATGAATTATATAAATTTTTATTGTGAATATATACATATATATATATATATATATATATATATATATATATATATATTATATTATATTATATTATATTATATTATATATATATAAATATAGTTATTGATTGTTAAAAAAAAAAGTAAAACAGGTGGTGGCCGAGCCCCCCATAAACAATGCAGCTCAGCTGCGGAATTGGGGGGGGGGGGGCGACCCCCACTTCTACGTACTTAGCAGCAAACATGCTGCTGTGGACCCTGAAATCGAGACCCCCAACTAAACTTAGCAGCAGCTAATAAGCTGCAACCCCCCTAAGAAAACCCGACCCCACAACTCGTTTACTTGGAAACAGCAGCAGCTGCGATTCCTATTCAAACCCGACCCCAAGTCCTAATAGGATTAATAGAAGTCGGCAGCACTGGTATTTAAACCACGCAAAACAAACCCTAATCCTCCATAACCCTTCACCTTCTACATCTCCTCTTCATCTCGAACCCTAGACGGACTACCCAGGCCGTTGGCGGCGCCGCACCACCGCGCAAACACCGTCGGAGAGCCCAAGACGACCGTACTCCAATACGTTCTCAGTTTTACGAACAGTGAGGCACCCTTCTTCCAATCCTCTTTTCTTCACGCACGCTCGATGATTTCTCGAACTATAAATTTCTGTGCGTAGCCCATATGAACCCCTCCAATCCCGTCCTGATAGAATCCTGGGAGCCCCAAGGGATTGCTCGAAAAATCGAGGCAAAGTTGCCCCAAAAACTGTTGAAAATAGAGTTTTAATCCAGTCCCAAACCACAACTTAGAAGCCAGATTTTGAACTGTGTGTCGAGATTTTTCAGAAACTAATTGAACATATATGAAGACAACATAACCATGATTAAAACACACTTTGTAGATCTGAATTTCGTTTTCTGTGCGAGAATTAAAACAGTGTTAAAGTTGGGCGAAAAACTGTTTTCAAAAGTGTTAATTTCAGAAAATTTCCACGATACGACGTACGCCCCGACAAACCGGGCGACGTGGTTGCGCGTTATATGCATCAAAAGGCGCGTATGGACGTTGCTGACGTGTGGGAACTGACGGAACTCAGTTTCATCGCGTGTGCGCGACGAAATCAACGCGTATCCGTCGAGATACCCCCGTATCGGCATTTTGCAAACTTGTCCATAACTTCGTGTACAGTCGTCGAATCGAGACGAAACTTGTGCCAACAGGTACAAACTAAAATTCTGGTCCGTGTGCCAAGTTTGGTTCGATTCTGAGAAGGTCGAATCGGAACCCCTTTTTGGCGGGCCCGCGACCCACTCAAACGGGCGAATTTGTACACGGCTCATCGGAATCCAAAACTGGACATACCGTTGAGTTCCTCTCCTCAAACTGAATCCGTAGACATGTAGTTTGACGACTTTAGAGACCATAGACTTTGGCATGCATTTCGGTGCAAAGCGGGTCCAACGGCGGATCATTTTGACCCGAAATTACGATTTTACCCCTGTTCCAGAATTGGACTTTTGGACAGGTGTTTCTTAGGTATATCTTCTTTACCGAGATCATTTTTAATGTTTGTTTCAGCGTTTGGAGTCATCTTTAATTTATGAGTTTTGGTGCTGACACTTGCTACTCTTGGATTGCCTTTCTCGCACCGCAGGCAAGTATACCTTGCCATATTCTGATTGTGCTCATTTATTTTCAGTAATTTTATTATTGTATATTTCTTTCTCTTATTTGTCATTTGTTTCTATTAGGCGTCCAAGTCACACTTGGGTGCAAGTGGCTACATTTAGTCGTTATTTTTTATGTCTTTATTTGCATGTCGATCTTGTGTCAGTTGACTACCCTATGAGTATGTGGAGGTAGTTCATATCCCCTATGGCCTTGACACATGTGTATCACGTGATGAGTGAGTTATATAGGACACAGACCTGCGTACTCGACTGGCCATCGATACGTACGGGACGTGCGACGGTTAGGAGGTAACTGCTACTAGTGTGTTGACTTAGAAGCCGTAGCAGTTGCCAACTGGATAGGCTGTGGATACATCTTGGACATGAGAATTTGGGGAGAGGGGACAATTATTAGCGTAGGGGCTACATGTTCAGCACACATAGATTTGGGCCGATAGTGTCTCGGATGAGCGCTACTTACTGCCCCGGGGCCGATAGTTCTCGTATGAGAACTACTTTCTGCCCATAGTTGATAGTATCTCTTATGAGTGCTACCTATTAACTCTCTCCATCTATGCTGAACACCTAAGCTCCTGTGTGGAACGTTGTCCTCTAAAGTGCATCTCACATAGATGGTTAGGAGATCCCGTAGAGTTATAGCTGCATTTTATTTTGCACATTCAGTTACTTGGCATGTTTTCTGTATCTTATTATGTCCCTCTGAGGACCTGGTGATCTCTCCAGGATTAGACGAGCAGGACTATCCAGAGGAGTACGATGCCGCATTGGATCCAGCATACATCGGTGACGAGGCATCTCCCGCTCTTACTTAGTTTTATTCCTTACTATCTGAGACCATGTATTGGACATCTTTTATCATTCTTTCTTGCTGTTTGAGGAGGTTGGACTCCATTTAGTTGAGACTATTTTCCATAGCTGTTTGGGTGGGAATGTCTACCCGGCTATATTTTGATATCATCATTTATCTTATTTAGTGGACTTATTATATTCTCTGTGTTGAGCTGTGGATGAGATTTAGTTATATTATTGTGGCTTATCATATACTATTATTACAGCTTATGTATTAATACGAGGATTACCCTATATTGGTGTATTCTTCGTATAGTACAGCTGGCATGTCTACGTACTTAGTCATACGTATTTTGGGACTGGGGCGTAACATGTTTTTGTGGTGGCCCATACAGGTCTGTAATATTGTTGGGTTACATGACTGTGCCCAGCAAGCCTGCAAACTAGGAATAGGATAAAATCTCATCCACTACTACTACCTTCTTTGATCTCTACTCCATCTACTTTTTCCTATAACTTATTGAATTCCTTTCAGCTTGAAATTGTTCTAACCAACTCTAATTCTTCGTGCCAATATAGGATGAATCTTCGTAGTGGACGCGTTACTCCCCTTGCCATTACTGACGGGAACACTACTGCTCGCGAGGAACCAGTGAATCTGCAACAGCTAGCTATGTCTCCGACCACTCCAGCACCATCCGGGCCATCCCTCCAGCCGGTGATGACCCCAGCTACGACTCAGCAGACTGGTCCCGAGGATCCTACCCCAGGGAGAGTACCTACCACCACCACCATATCCACCTCCGTTTCCACCACAGATGCCACCCCCATATCCACCGTCATCATATCTACCACCACCACCTCCACAATATCACAGCATCATCATATCCACCCCAACAACCACCACAGTATCCGCCATCGTATCCACCCCAGCAGCCCCCACCATATCCACCACCATATCCATCACCATATCCACCCCAGTATCCTCCACAGAATCCACCTCCGTATCCACCCATATACTCCCCACAGTATCCCTTTCCATACTCTTCATATCCTCCACAGATCATGCCTCAGATGCCATACATGCCCCCACAGCAGCCCATGCCTCAGGCTGGTGGGACTACTACAGAGCAGATTCTCCAGAGCCTAGTACAGGCTCAGATGCAGCAGAGCGAGGCCATCAGGAGGAGTGTAGAGACAGCATTGTCCCGAGCACCACAAGCCTCTGTGGGTTCTATCGAAGGGTTCCGCAACATGAACCTCCACACTTCAAGGGCACTGAAGACGTTATTGGGATCACCAATTGGCTGGTTAAGACAGAGAATCTCCTGAAGGCTTCAGAGTTATCCGCAGATCTATGGATGACGGCAGTGAAGTTACAGCTGGAAGGAAATGCTTATGATTGTGGGCCGCAGAGGAGAGGCGGCTAGGACTTGATCAGACATGGGAGGAATTCAAGGAACTGTTTAACAAGAAGTTTTTCTCCGACACTGCCAAGGATGCTTTAATGAACAGTTTCTACACTTGGCAGAGGGAAATATGACAGTTGATGAGTATGATGCCGAGTTTAGCCGACTGAGTCGTTTTGCACCAGGGTTGGTTACGACAGAGCTGGAGAAAGCCAAAAGATTTCATAAAGGCTTGATTATAGAGTTGCAGAGGTACACCAGCTCCGAGTCGAGGGTCTCCCAAGCAGCTGTTCTGGCAGAGGCTAGAACTCAGAGGCCATAAGCAAGAAGGCAAATCGACGAGTTACATCGACTATGGGATCAGCTAAGACCACTACAGGAGGGCCAGTGAGACGTCCTCCCACACATCAGCATCAGCAGAGGACAGGGCCATACCAGACACAGGAGAAGGCCATTTGCCATTACTGTGGCAAATGGGTCATATTCAGAGAGATTGTAGACGTCGGCTGGGATACTTTAGCTTGTGGATCGAACCAGCACCAGACAGGGATTGCCACTTACAGAAGAATGCTTCACAAAATCAGCAGCAGAGGCCAGCTATTACAGGACCAGGAGCACCCCGACCACCCTTACCTACTCAGGCAACCCAATTCCAGCAGACTAGAGCACCGACGGGCAACCAAAGAGAGGGAAGGCTTTTGCACTAGCTGCAGAGGAGACAGAACCAGAGGTGGAGGTCATAGTAGGTATGGCTTTAGTTGCATCATTTCCTGCCATTACATTATTTGACACTGGAGCCACCCATTCATTCATAGCCACTAGCTTTGCCACTAGACACAGTATACCCATGTCATCTTTATCTAAAAACATTAGAATCCTCACTGGAGGAGTAGTTCCTGTTAGTGGTATTTGTAGAGATTGTCCTGTAGTGATAAATGGAGAGAGATGAAAGCACGACTTCTTGTATTTCCGATGCCGACGTTCGATGTGGTTCTTGGAATAGACTGGTTGAGCCAGCATTTCGCTCTTATTGACTGCCATAGGGGCAGTATCGTCTTTAGACCACCGAGTGATGCGGAGTTGAGTTTACCAAAGAGGATGCCTTGAGGAGAGATGCATCTGCATCGGGGACTCACATGATGATGCAGGATACCCCTAGCACCCTATCATCACCGAGTTCGAGGATGTATTCCCCGAGAGCTGCCAGGACTGCCGTCTGACCGAGACATTGAGTTTTCTATTAAGCTTATTCCGGGAGCCGAGCCTATTTCATCTCGAGTTTATCGACTAGCGCCCAAAGAGTTGGTAGAGATGAAGACGCAGATTGATGACTTATTGGAGAAGGGCTTTATTCGTGCCAGTGCGTCACCGTGGGGACACCCGTTCTTTTTGTGCCTAAGAAAGACGGGACATTGCGCATGTGTATCGACTACAGAGCATTGAATGCAGTGACAGTGAAGAACAAGTATCCATTGCCGCGTATAGACGATCTATTTGATCAATTGAGCAGAGCAAAAGTATTCTCCAAGATTGACTTACGATCAGGCTATCACCAATTGAAGGTTCGGAAGGAAGATATTGCAAAGACGGCTTTTCGATCGAGGTATGGACACTATGAGTTCTTGGTCATGCCTTTCGGTTTGACCAATGCACCTGCAGTTTTCATGAATTTAATGAACAAGATTTCACCAGTACATGGACAAATTTGTAGTAGTCTTTATAGATGATATCTTGATTTACTCCAAGAGTCAAGAGGAGCATGAGCAGCATCTACGGATAGTTTTGGGAACACTGAGGAATGAGAGACTCTTTGTGAAGCTTAGCAAGTGTAATTTCTTTCTCAAGGAGGTATCATTTCTCGGTCATGTTGTTACGGGTGATGGCATATCAGTGGATCCAGAGAAGATCACAGCAGTCGAATCATGGCCCGCTCACATCAGCTACTGAGGTGAGAAGTTTTCTTGGACTTGCGGGTTACTATCGAAGGTTCGTAGAAGATTTCTCTCGAATAGCGGGGCCAATGACTCGATTAACTTGCAAGGATCAGGAGTTTGTATGGACGGGCGAGTGTCAAGCCGTATTTGATGAGTTGAAGAAGTGATTGACCACAGCACCGATCTTGACACTACCATCGGGCCCGGGAGGATTTGTGATCTATAGTGACGCATCCGGGAAAGGATTAGGATGCGTATTGATGCAGTACGGTCGGTAGTAGCATATGCATCGCGACAGTTGAGGGTACACGAGAAGAATTATCCGACCCACGATCTAGAGCTTGCAGCGATTATCTTTGCTTTGAAGTTATGGAGACACTACTTGTACGGCGAGAAGGTTGATATCTACACTGATCATAAGAGCCTCAAGTACGTGTTCACACAAAAGGAGTTGAATATGCGACAGCGACGTTGGTTGGAGTTGATGAAGGATTATGAGATCGAGCTACATTATCATCGGGACAAGGCTAATGTCGTGGCAGACGCATTAAGCCGTAAGCCCATGGCACACTTTTTGACTACACAGAGGGAGTTGATTAGAGACTTGGAGCAGCTTGGTATTGAGGTAGTATTACCTGGAGCCGATGGCGTATTAGCCAACCTCCAAGTACAATCATCATTGGTAGAGCGCATCAAGGCAGCATTGCCTAATGATGCTAGATTTCGATGGCTCAGGGAGAGGACCAAAGCAGAAGAGCAGACGGGATTAAGGATTCATCCTGATGGGACATTACGATGTGGTGATCGCATTTATGTTCCCAATAGAGAGTTACGCAGGAGCTGATGGCAGAGGCTCACAGTTGACTTATTCTATTCATTCCGGCGGAACCAAGATGTACGTGACTTACGACAGTATTATTGGTGGCACGGAATGAAGGAGAGATAGCTCGTTTTGTTGCCAAGTGCTTGGTATGTCAACAAGTGAAGGTAGAGCACCAGAGGACAGCTGGACTGTTACAGCCGCTACCCATTCCCGAGTGGAAGTGGGAGCACATTACTATGGATTTCGTCACGGGTTTTCCTCGGGGTCCTAGAGGACGTGACGCAGTATGGGTGATTGTTGATCGACTTACGAAGTCAGCCCATTTCTTACCTTTTAGAGTGGGCCAGTCGACAGAGATATTGGCAGAGATATATGGAGCAGATTGTGAGATTGCATGGTGTGCCTGTTAGTATTGTGTCGGACCGAGATTCGAGATTTACCTCGCACTTTTGGAGGAGCATACAAGAGAGTTTGGGTACTCGATTGAAGTTAGCACATCATACCATCCGCAGACAGACGGCCAGTCGGAGCATACCATTCAGACGCTAGAGGATATGTTGAGAGCGTGTATGCTTGACTTTGGCGGTTCATGGGAGGACCATCTTCATCTTGTTGAGCTTTCCTACAATAATAGCTATCAAGCGAGCATTCAGATGGCTCCGTTTGAGGCATTGTATGGTAGGAAGTGTCGGTCTCCTGTTTGTTGGAGCGACATAGGAGAGCGACAGCTATTGGGTCCCGAGTTAGTCTTGAGCACAGTGGAGACAGTAAAGAAAATTTAGGGCCACCTGCGAGCAGCGCAGGATCGTCAGAAGCAGTGGGCAGATAATCGTCGTCGACCTTTGGAGTTCAAAGAAGGCGACCATGTGTTCTTGAAGATATCCCCCACTAGAGGCACGATTCGATTCGGAGGGTGGCAAGTTGAGTCCAAGGTACATCGGGCCTTTCGATGTCTTGAACGTATTGGAGAGGTTGCCTATAGATTGGCCTTGCCACCGTCGCTAGGGAGTGCATGACGTATTCATGTATCTCAGCTGAGGAGGTACGTGGCGGACAACAATCATATGCTTGATCACTCCGAGATCACAGTTGGACCGAGCTTGTCGTACGAAGAGCAACCAGTAGGTATCCTCGATTGCCGAGTGAAGGTGTTACGGAATCAATCTATTCCATTGGTTTGCGTGGCATGGAAGCATCACTCGCCAGGGGAGTCTACTTGGGAGCGCGAGGACGACATCCGAAATCGCTACTCGCAGTTGTTCGAAGACGAAGGTATGTCTTGCATTGAAGCTTTTTAATTATTATCAATTTTCTTGCATTGCATTTGATCCCCCGACCTTAGTTTAATTTCGAGGACGAAATTTTCTTCAAGTTGGGTAGGATGTAAAACCCCAAGATTTTTTTTAATGCTTTAAAAATTATTTTTCTATATTTTGAATTTATTTGGTATATGTGTAATTGTAGATGTGTATATATATGCAAGATTGTGTGCTTGATATTTTAATACTACTAAATATAGCCTACCTTGGTTACAAAATATTATAATATTTAATTATGAATTATATAAATTTTTATTGTGATATATACATATATATATATATATAATTATATATATATATATATATTATAATATATATATAAATATAGTTATT
Organism: Iris pallida; assembly: GCA_029216955.1. NCBI lineage: Eukaryota > Viridiplantae > Streptophyta > Magnoliopsida > Asparagales > Iridaceae > Iris > Iris pallida. The sequence goes on along the minus strand of JANAVB010027280.1, from coordinate 13,151 downwards.
GATTGTTAAAAAAAAAAAAAAAACAGGTGGTGGTCGAGCCCCCCATAAACAATGCAGCTCAGCTGCGGAATTGGGGGGGGGGGGGCGACCCCCACTTCTACGTACTTAGCAGCAAACATGCTGCTGTGGACCCTGAAACCGAGACCCCCAACTAAACTTAGCAGCAACTAATAAGCTGCAACCCCCCTAAGAAAACCAGACCCCATAACTCGTTTACTTGGAAACAGCAGCAGCTGCGATTCCTATTCAAACCTGACCCCAAGTCCTAATAGGATTAATAGAAGTCGACAGCAGTGGTATTTAAACCACGCAAAACCAAACCTTAATCCTTAATCCATAACCCTTCACCCTCTACATCTCCTCTTCATCTCGAACCCTAGACGGACTACCCAGGCCGTTGGCGGTGCCGCACCACCGCTCAAACATCGTCGGAGAGCCCAAGACGACCGCACTCCAATACGTTCTCAGTTTTACGAACAGTGAGGTACCCTTCTTCCAATCCTCTTTTCTTCACGCACGCTCGAAGATTTCTCGAACTATAAATTTCTGTGCGTAGCCCATATGAACCCCTCCAATCCCCTCCTGATAGAATCCTGGGAGCCCCAAGGGATTGCTTGAAAAATCGAGGCAAAGTTGCCCCAAAAACTGTTGAAAACAGAGTTTTAATCCAGTCCCAAACCACAACTTAGAAGCCAGATTTCGAACTGTGTGTCAAGATTTTTTAGAAACTAATTGAACACATGTGAAGACAACCATTAAAATGCACTTTGTAGATCTGAATTTCGTTTTCTGTGCGAGAATTAAAACAGTGTTAAAGTTGGGCGAAAAACTGTTTTCAAAAGTGTTAATTTCAGAAAATTTCTACGATACGACGTACGCCCCGACAAACTGGGCGACATGGTCGCACGTTATACGTATCAAAAGGCGTGTATGGACGTTGCTGACGTGTGGGAACTGACGGAACTCAGTTTCGTCGCGTGTGCGCGACGAAATCAACGCGTATCCGTCGAGATACCCCCGTATCGGCGTTTTGCAAACTTGTCCATAACTTCGTGTACAGTCATCGAATCGAGACGAAACTTGCGCCAATAGGTATGAATTGAAATTCTAGTCCTGTGTGCCAAGTTTGGTTCGATTCTGAGAAGGTCGAATCGGAACCCCTTTTTGGCGGGCCCGCGACCCACTCAAACGGGCGAATTTGTACACGGCTCATCGGAATCCAAAACTGGACATACCGTTGAGTTCCTCTCCTCAAACTGAATCCGTAGACATGTAGTTTGACGACTTTAGAGACCATAGACTTTGGCACGCGTTTCGGTGCAAAGCGGGTCCAACGACGGATATCGTTTTGACCCGAAATTACGATTTTGTCCCTGTTCAAGAATTGGACTTTTGGACAGGCGTTTTCTAGGTATATCTTCTTTACCGAGATCATTTTTGATGTTTGTTTCAGCGTTTGGAGTTATCTGTGATTTGTGAGTTTTGGTGCTGACACTTGCTACTCTTGGATTGCCTTTCTCGCACCGCAGGCAAGTATACCTTGCCATATATTCTGATTGTGCTCATTTATTTTCAGTATATTTTATTATTGTATATTTCTTTCTCTTATTTGTCATTTGTTTCTATTAGGCATCCAAGTCACACTTGGGTGCAAGCGACTACATTTAGTCGTTATATTTATTTATGTCTTTATTTGCATGTCGACCTTGTGTCAGTTGACTACCCTATGAGTATGTGGGAGTATTTTCATATCCCCTATGGCCTTGACACATGTGTATCACGTAATGAGTGAGTTATTAGGACACGGACCTGCGTACTCGACTGGCCATCGATACGTACGGGACGTACGACGGTTAGGAGGTAACTGCTACTATTGTGTTGAGTTAGAAGCCGTAGCAGTTGCCAACTGGACAGGCTGTGGATACATCTTGGACAGGAGCAGTTGGGGGGAGGGGACAGTTATTAGCGTAGGGGCTACATGTTTAGCACACACATAGATTTGGGCCGATAGTGTCTCGGATGAGCGCTACTTACTGCCCCGGGGCCGATAGTTCTCGTATGAGAACTACTTTCTGCCCATAGTTGATAGTGTCTCTTATGAGCGCTACCTACTATTACTCTCTCTCCATCTATGCTGAACACCTAAGCTCCTGCGTGGAACGTTGTCCTCTAAAGTGCATCTCACATAGACGGTTAGGAGATCCCGTAGAGTTATAGCTGCATATTTTATTTTACACATTCAGTTACTTGGCATGTTTTCTGTATCTTGTTACGTCCCTCTGAGGACCTGGTGATCTCTCCAGGATTAGACGAGCAGGACTATCCAGAGGAGTACGGTGCCGCATTGGATCCAGCATACATCGGTGACGAGGCATCTCCCGCTCTTACTTAGTTTTATTCCTTACTATCCGAGACCATGTATTGGACATCTTTTTATCATTCTTTCTTGCTGTTTGAGGAGGTTGGACTCCATTTAGTTGAGACTATTTTCCATAGCTGTTTGGGTGGGAATGTCTACCCGGCTATATTTTGATATCATCATTTATCTTATTTAGTGGACTTATTATATTCTCTTTGTTGAGCTGTGGATGAGATTTAGTTATATTATTTTGGCTTATCATGTACTATTATTACAGCTTATGTATTAATACGGGGATTACCCTATATTGGTGTATTCTTCGTATAGTACAGCTGGCATGTCTACGTACTTAGTCCTACGTATTTTGGGACTGGGACGTTACAGAGCCAACGCAACTTGTTTCATGAATGATGCCCTTCTTCTGAAGATGGTTACCAAGAAGAGTCGTAGTGTACTCGGTACCATTATTAGAGCGGAGAATTTATTGCGAGCCAAAAATTATATGAGAATCATGGATTGAAAATTTTGAAAAACTGACACAACTTTATTTTTTATGTTTGAGTAAATAAATCCAAGTGGCTCTTGAAAAATCATCAATAAATGTTACATAGTATTTAAAACCATCATAAGATTCGGTTGGGGCAGGTCCCCAAATGTCAGAATGAATTAATTTAAATGGTGAAGCAATAACATTGGTCGAGGTGCCAAAAGGTAATCGAGTATGTTTCGAAAATTGACATACCTCACAAAGATTATTTTGAGCAAAAAGATGAGAAAAAATACGTGATAACGAGCGAGCAGACAGATGTCCTAAATGCTTGTGCCAGAGGGTCATTATTTGAGAGATAAAAGCTTGAGGTGTGCTTTTTTAAAACATAGAGACCATGAGATAATACTCCTTTACCAATCGTCCTCCCCGTGACTCGATCCTGAAAAACAACATCAGAAGGGGAAAAATAACATTGCAATTCTGATCGTTAGTAACTTTAGCAACCGAAAGCAACTTTGAAGGAAATGACGGTATATATAGAGCATCGGTCATAGGGTGGTAATGAAAAAACGATAGTTTTCCTGATCCAAGAACAGGAACAGTAGTGCCATTAGCTATTGACACCGTTTTTTTGTCCCGTGAAATAAAATGTAAAAGGGAATTCATATCATTTGTCATATTATCCGTAGCACCAGAGTCAATAATCCAATCTGATGACTAAAATAGGAAGTGAGAGCATGGAGATTACCTGTCAGATAGGTAGATGGCTCGGAGCAATTCAACATTACTAAAATTTTGAAGCAGCCTGGTCAGTTCTTCAACCAAACTTTTGTCTTCAGATCCAAGTATAGTAGTGTTATTAGCCACAGATGTAGTGGCATTGTTAGCCACTCATCGTTTCGAATCTTTTATGGGTCTAAGATGTGGATGCAGATCCCAACATCGATCCTTTGTATGATAGGGTTTATGGTAATGTTCACGTAGCTGTCGTAAGGAGCCAACCACTTCATTATTTGAGCATTTTTCAGCTTTACGATTGCCTACCACTAATGCACTTGATTCTGGTTTGAGACTTTTAGCCTCACCACCCATTACCAACTGACGAGTTTCTTCCTTCTGGATAATAGAGCAAACTGCGCTGAGAGATGGAACTTCAGCACCAAGAAGTATTTGTCCACATAGGGCCTCATATTCTGGTTTAAGACTTGGGAGGACCTGAAAAACTGTCTTGCTCTGCGGTTGCTGAAGAACTTTGAGATCAATAGTAAGATGACGATAAATATTAAGTTCATCCCACATACCTTTCAATTTTTTGAGATGCTCGGTGAATGAGGTCTCCTCTTGTTTACATCCAGCAATTTGTTGTTGAAGTTGAAAGATCTGCGCACCGTTCTCTTGATGGCCATAGAGATCTTTGATAGAATCCTAAAGATCTTTAACTGTTTCTGAAAAGGAGAAAATTTTAGAAATTTTACCTTTCATTGAATTAAGAAGCCATGACATGACTTGATGATCATGAGTTCGCCATTCTTCGAACTTAGGATCATCCTTTTTTGAGCCTTCGTCGTTCCTGTGATGTGCCCCAATCTCGATCTCCCACTTAGGGCGAGGTATGCTGCACGAGACCATGGAACATAGTTGAGGCCATTCAAGAGGAAGGAGGTAAGCTTGATGTTGGACCCTCCATGCACATCGGATTCGGCCATCCATATTCTACGAAGTGAGAAGAGACAAGAGAACAATATCCCAATTACGTATATTTAACACAGATCTCCAGCCTGACCATCGTGTTCATATACGAGAAATTGAGAAAACCTGCTCTGATACCATAAAGAAACAAGTATTTAAATAGATAAAGCAAAACTAGAGCACACAGAACTTACGTGGTTCGATAATGCCTACATCAACGGGAGAAGAGGAAAGCTTTTCATTAATTTAGTCACTTTTGCAATACAAGGAGAGAAAGACTAAATATATAGGCAAGTTTGGCTCCTAAATTATTGGTTAGTTGTAACCAAGTTATAAGTTATAACAGAATGGAGGTTGTAATAAATTAGTTGTAACAAGGTGGAGGTTGTAACAAAGCACTAGCAACAAGATACACTCTATCATCTTCTCCAACAGAAAACTCTTTGTGTGTCTCGGTTGAAGGAAGACTCTTCTTATTTATAGGTGCTGGAATGATCCATCCTGTTGGCCTATTGGTCATGGTCAAACCTGATTTTAATAATTGATCAAACTCTGTCTCGATATAAATATGAGTCAATTCAGATGTTTACTAACGATGTTTTGGACACTGATCAAGATGGATATCTACTCCGTTCAAGACCGAAGCTGTTTGCCACTCAGAATGTATCTCCTTCAAAGCAATATAATTTTTTATTTTATGAGTCTAGGAATACATTGTACACCAAGTCGTACTGGCAAATAGGCTATCCGAAAATATTTTTCAAAACTGACCTATCTCTTTAAAAATGACCTATGTTTTTGAAAAACACCTATTTTACAAAAAGCTTCTAAAGGACTTTTAAAAAAGCTAACATTTATTTTTCACAAAATTAACTGACCAAACCCTGACAGAACTCGGCCAGAGTTCGGCCAGAGTTCGGCCAAGTTGAACGTTATGTGAATGTTTGATTTTAAACTTGGTCTCCCTTCAGTTGCAGTTTGTTACAAAGAGTTCTGTCCGAATTCTGTCAGAATTCTGTCTTTGAAAAAACTATAAATAGAGAAGAATTTCGATCATTTCAAATCACTAATTCTCTTTCAATCTCTTCTCTTCTAAAGCTTATATTTCTTCCAAAGAGTTCTAAAAAGCTTCTATTTTCAAATTCCAAGCCAGTTACAATCCTCTAGTCGATTTGCCAGTGCGGTACGGTCTAGAAATTTTCAGAGCGATTGTAATCAGAGGCTTGATTGAAGATTGACTCTTCACAATTGAAGTTGGTCGAGTTCTTCGTATCAAAGCTCGCGTCTGTAGAAGTTGCAAGGACTTCGTATGAAAACTTGCGGGATTTTCCAATAGTAGATTCAACTGGAAGCTAGAGTTCTTCAGACTGGACTAGTCCTCACAAGAAGGAAACCAATATAAATCTCGGTATTTGTGTTTGTCTTCTGATCACTCTTTTATTACTGTCATTTATTTTTGATTATTTTTATATCTGTGATCTAATTGCTAACGAGTTTTTAATTAGCAATATTCCGCTGTCTACTCTATTCACCCCCCTCTAGAGTATTCTGCTTTACGATTTCGTTCCTACAATTGGTATCAAAGCGGGTTATACAGGTAAAGCAAGGTAAAAGTGTAGTTATATTCAATTGTTATATAGATCACAACATTACACATGGCAACTGTGAAATTCACAAGTGAAGGCCAAGCCACAAACAGACCTCCACTGTTTGACGGCACAAACTACACTTATTAGAAACACGTATGAGTTTCTTCCTAAAATCTCTTGATTTTGACTTATGGTCTGTAGTTATTGATGGCTATAAAAAGCCCCCTCGTATTAATGTTGATGGAGTTTTAGTTGAAAAACCCCATGACAAATATACAGAGGATAAAAAAAGGCCAGTCTTGACGCACGTGCTATTAAGGCTTTATTTTGTGCTTTAGACAGAACTAAATTCAACAGGGTGTCTACCTCCACAACATCAAACGAAGTGTGGAAGCTTCTCGAAGTAACCCACGAAGGAACAACACAAGTCAAGGAGTCAAAGATCAGCATACTTACTCAGGAGTACGAGATGTTCAAAATGAAGCCAAATGAATCAGTCACTCAGATGTTTACAAGATTCTTGGATATTGTAAATCCTTTGTCTTCACTAGGCAAGGATTACAGTAACCATGAGAAGATTCGCAAACTTCTACGAGCTCTCACAAAGAACTGGATTCCAAAGGCTACAACAATCATTGAAGGGAACGACCTCTCAACAATATCTCTGGAAACACTCATGGGTAAGCTACTCACTCACGAGTTAGAACTTCAAGACTTTGAAGATGCTACACCAAAGAGAAGTCAGAGAAGTCGATCGCTCTCAAGGCTCAACATAGAAGAACTGTCGAAGATGACTCTGACGACAGCGACTCCGACTTTGAAGATCAAGCTCTTCTAGTAAGAAAATTCAAGAAGTTTATGAGATTTAACAGGAGAACAAAAGATAGAACAACAACAACAACGAGGAAGATCCTATTTTCTACGGATGTAAGAAGAAATGACACATGAAGAAAGATTGTCCAACAACATTATCATCAAAGAAAAATAGCAAATATGACAAAGGCTACCTGAAGAAATCTACATCAAGGAAGTACGCCAACACAAGCATATGGCATGAAAGTGAAGCCATCGACTCAGAAGACGAACAATCAGATGACGCTGCAAATGTATGCTTGATAGCTTGCGATCATGTAATCACTAATCCTCTATTTGATCCTTATGATAATTTTACCTTTGAGCAACTAGGAGAGGCTTTCAGTGACCTGTTAAATGATTACAGAAAATTGTATAGTAAATATGAAACCTCTAAGATGGTACTCAAAGAGTACAAAGGTAAAATAGGAATACTTACCGACCAACTAGATCATGTTAGAAATAATGACTCTTCAATGAGTCTGGTGAGCTTTCTTCTATTAAGTTGTTGTTACACGAGACTATTAAGCTATCCGAAGAAAAAGACCAAACTATTATCCAGTTAAAGGAAGACCTATCTAAGAAGAGAAAGAGTCTCCAGTGTGCACAAGTCAGATTAGAATCACTTACATCTGACTATACTAGATTATATGACACTTCCAAAAAATTGGAAATTAGTTTAAGAAAACGGCCTGAAGTTGCTGCTTCCTATTCTAACACGTGTCAATTACCGAATCATCGGAACACGCCCAATACTGTCAGACCAAACCATACCAAAACTATACCCAAGAAGACTAATAGGCATGCATTCTTCTATACTAGAAAACCAAAACCTACCAATCATGCACCTCACACAACTTTCAACACTCAACATGCCAAATGTCATTATTGTGGCCTCATTGGTCATATATCTTCTGCATGTAGAATCAGAAAGTTAATAAATTTAAATGTTTATACATGGATACTAAAAACTAACCAGTCAGGATCCTACAAGAAATGGGTACCAAGAGTTTCATCTGCAAATTATTTTTTAGGTGGAACGCCCTTCACATTCTAGGAGCAAATGGATCCTCGTCAGCGGTTGCTCACGACACATGACCGGTGACACTTCATTATTCGCAACACTGTCGAAGAAGAATAAAGAAGGATATGTCTCATTCGGTAATAATTTAAGGGGACATAATCGGTATCGATAACATTGGTAAGGCTCCCTATCTTGTGATTAAAGATGTGTCACGACCCGCACCCGCTTTCCGGATATGAAACGTGTCCAAGTCCAGCCTACGTCGCAGTGTCGGCGGTAGTACGCTGTCTATACTCAAGTCACGACAATCTAGAGTCAGGGAAATCTATATCTCATCCACAGAATAATCAATCACAAACAAGATTCATGAATAAGAATGAAACTGGACAATAATGAATAAACTGAATATCAAGTATCAATGTCACGTCCGGTGGACACAAATCCACTACCAGTAGACGGAAAAAATAGAGAAATACATGAAATGAACCAACTGAGTACAACCTGCTAACCAAGTAACCACGACTACAAAGCACTGCTACCCGAAGCTAACTCGAACCCTCTCGTCTGCTCCTGTCTCAAACTCGGCTAACCTGAAGAGATCATCAGGTCCTCAGAGGACTAGTAAGATACATAAAAATGAGCCTTTCTAACAGTTTATTATGCATGGAGAAAAATACATAATAAACAAGTAAAACTGAGCAATGAATAAAGCACAAATCTATACACTGTCTACACATAAATGAACTGCTGAACGAGGATGAGAACTCATGTCAAGATGTCAACGGATAGCCAAATCGAATACTCAAACCCTCGTCCCTAGTGTGGACTCGCAGGTTTGAACTACTAACCCTCGCCCCTAGTATGGACTCGCAGGTTAGCATCATCCTCACCCCTAGTTTGGACTTGCAGGTGTGAACCATATACTACTAACCCTCGTCCCTAGTGTGGACTCGCAGGTTAGCATCACCCTCGTCCCTAGTGTAGACTCGCAGGTGTGGACCAATAACTACTAACCCTCATCCCTAGTGTGGACTCGCAGGTTAGCTTAACTACTAACCCTCGCCCCTGATATGGACTCGCAGGTTAGCTTCAAGGTTTCAAGACACGGAGGTAAAAGCAGTTCAGTTCACGACTCACGACACGACTCGATCAAGGCTCAATGAATACATCTGATAAGAAACAAAGCTAACTGTGAACACGGTCTATATAGCAATGATACAAGTATATAATATGATATGAAAGGTACATGTCAATAATATGAAAAAAACTGGATAGTAAATAAAGGCAGTGCATGTAAATAAAGCTGTGTAGAAAGACAATGTATACTTGCCTTAGGTCCTGTGTTGCTGACAAGGGTTACAATTTGTATCAAGTCCAAGTAGCCTGTTAATGAATTTACAAAGTTAAAATTGGTCACAAGGTAAAGAATAACCTATCTATTTGGTCCTTGTTCAGTCCATACTAACTTCCCATCTTTCTACCTATAACTTATATATATATATATATATATATATTAATATATATAATATATATATTGTATATAACCTTGATAGCCCTCATCCTTTTTAATGTGCACTTAGCTATATCTTACATTTACTCTCAATCATTTAAGTGGTACAAGCTACTAATGTAACTTGCTGATACCTTTTTGTAACTCCACCCTACTTTGCATGTGAGAGGATGCTCTCGTACTGTACATGACAATATATCCCAGTTCAGCTAGCAATAAAACCATTATTACCCAAACACTTAATATGTTTAGACACACAAACATTTTGACAGAGGACACTCTAAGGACTCTTCAGTCATCAAACCATGCTCTAACAGTTTTAGCAATTTAATGTGAAATATTTGAAGCCTAGATTGCATCAGGTTATGGTCCAAATCAGTTCCTAAAGCATACTTGGGAGAAATTTGTTAAGAAGTCGAATTAGTACTCTATACATAGACTCACGTGCAGGCACCTCTATGTATCAGTAGCATTGTCTTGTATTGGCTCTCAACAAAGTATCAATGAAACGCAGAACATAATTTAGTGAGTAAAGCCAACCAAATGAACTACAACTGCACCCCTGTTGATACTCTAAAGTATCAATTTGCGACTCATGTATCTTCACTACAAGTGTACCATTGCATCACAGGCTACCCATCCCTCTCCATATAGCAACATATAATTTAGCCTATTTGACCAAACAGTCTCATACACCAGTACCTCCTCTGTTTTGTAATTGTTTACACTTGTGTGCATAGGAACACATGTTCCTTACTGCTGTAAACTAGTGTTGTCCTGCAACCTGCAGGACTTCACCTATCCTTATACCTCTCTTACAAGTATAGGCATATTCTTGCCTGCATATGCTGCTCTGCAATAATGCAACCTGGGAAGTAACAACCTATATCACTCAGAAGCTGATCATCTCAGGCCTGGCTGCATGATACTCCTATTATGCATACAATGACTTATATATACTGATACATGTGTAAGGCTAATCAATCATATAATTGGACTGAAACATATGGGAATTCTGGACTGAGCAATGGATATAGCAGGTCATATGAATTACTAGGGACTGAACCAAGTACTAACTGAGCAACATGGTTACAAGGACTGAAATAAAGATGGGGTTATAGGAAGACTGAATTTAAGGAAAATGGACTGTACAAAATGTGAATTGGACTGAACCTAAAACTCAAGGATATATTTTAAGGGTCTGAAATTAACTATCCCCAGGCTGCTCTGCATACCACCCTGGTTGAGTTCAAAAGACTAAGTAGTGAAAACGCCATCTACTACCTGAACATGGGTCCAAAGGGACTGATCAATTCTCTGAACACAAAGGCATGCCCCTGGATTGGTACATGCACACATCTAATACTTAAATACCTGTATACCAGCCTGGTATTCATAGAAACTGGAATGCCTTGCTAATCTTAGTTATCTAGCCCGGGTACTCAAAGCTCATTTTCCAATTGGCTCTTAGATTGGACTGGCATAGTATGTGGTGTCATTATGATCCTATAGGACTCTCTATGTCCTGTTACTCATGTACTAGGCCATTGGCTATATTCAAAGGTCCTCCCTGTAGCCTGTATTCACTCTTGTCACCTGTACACAGGTCTCATCATGCAACTCTACACCCATACTGGTATGCCAAATCCTCAAAAGAGGTACTCATGGGTTGCTATAGACTCTACCCATCTGGGACAGTTGCAAACAAGTAGGCCTGCCCCTCTACTGTACTCCAACTCCCCTTACTTGTGCAATTTCCTATGGCACATGATTCAGTTCCTAATACCCGTATACATAGTCTTCTATACTCTGTTACCTCCATGTAGAGTTTTCTACATACTCTCATTAAACATGATTTCAGCAAGCTTGGCAACCTATCCTTCCTATTCTTATTCCTGGAACCTTTGCGTAGCTATAGTATCATCAGTCCAATATACAAATTAACCAGTGCATCATCTACAATACACCATCCAAGCCACAGGGTAACAAGGACAGAGCACATAGCCTGTACCCGTGTTTACTGACACAAGGTAGGAACCCTTACTCCCCTGTTACCTATGCCTAGCATTGAACTGGTCTCACATATCAAATAGGAGGGACAGGGCTAGTGTTACTGACAGAGCATTACTCAAATTTGAGCATCCCAAAACCTGTTGTTAGACCTAGGCAGTTCATATCTCTGGTACACTAGTAGGTTTTCACATCGAACACACTGGTACCCCCATGTGCTAACCATTCAATAAAGATGGTTGAAACTTAAGAATATCAGTCAGTAGTACCCTCTACTCAAGAGCAGACACTCTCATGGCCTATTGATAATATTCAATAGAAATTCCAGGAACTCACAATGGTATTATCGGGTACAAATACACACTTAGATACTTTAGGTACAGGCTTTCCACCTGAAACCTGCTCCTCAATCAATCAACCCACTTGATGGATTGATCTATGGTTTATCCCCTTCCCTCTTCCCTTCTGTTCAGAAATAAAAGCAAATACCTAGGCTACTACTATAGAACAATAGCACCTATTAACCAAAACTAAAATCAGGTAATCCATGTGAGGGATGAAAGCATACCTTCTTAAGGAGTTGAATGCCCTCTCAACAGAAGTCCTTCTTGAACTAAAGTGGCGCAGGAAGAACTAGGGTTTGGGGTCGGCTATCATCTCCACCTATATATGCAAATCATTTGATAATCCTGAGGGTGATGGAGGATAGGCAGGGAGGATTCGATTCTATCCACTGCTCGAATTCAAATCGAATTCGAGCCTAAATCTTGAGATTGCGGTTTTAAAAAAGTTTAAAATTTTGTTAATTGCAAACAGGCCCCTGTCATTATTGTATTTCCCTTTGGCCCTTTTAGAGTGAACAAAATATAGACTTGACAATTACATATGTGTTAATGAAGAATTGTAAAATCTTTTAAAATAAAAAGAAAATTTTTGGTCAAGGGGTTGACAAGATGTATGTCTAGTTACCGAGTTAAAACTAATCTGCTCAGCATAAGCCATTTAGCTGATCACGGTTATGGCATTAACGTCGTCAAAGACAAATGTACTATAGTTGATAGTTCAACTGGTAGTACTATCTTTGAATGTATCAGGGAGAAATATATGTTTTTTATTTGTTGGAAAATGCTAACAAAGCAGGTAGATGTTTAATGGCCAAAAGCATTAAGAGTCAACTATGGCATATGAGACTCGGTCATGCAAACATGGATACAATTTCTAGACTATCTACAAAGAAGTTGGTACGCGGCTTACTGGATATATCTTTCAAGAAGTATACGGTATGTAGTGAATGTGAGAAGAACAAAGCTACCCGATCCGCATTTAAATCTAAGAATGCTGTAAGTACCACTAGACCTCTACAATTGTTGCATATGGACTTATTTGGTCCAAGTAGAATTGCTAGTCTAGGTGGTAAGTTATATGCATTTATCATTGTAGATAATTTTTCTAGATATACATGGATTTTTTTCTTGCACGCAAAAACGATGCATTATCAGAATTCGTCACCTTTTGCAAGAAAGTACAGAATAAAAAAGGGTTCATGATTACTTGCATTCGTAGTGATCATGGCGGCAAATTTGAGAATGCAGAATTCAAACAATTTTGTGACACACACATTATTTGCA
>JANAVB010027277.1:0-34955 GCA_029216955.1 Iris pallida | reverse complement strand
GAGGATAATACTCATGCAAACTTGCCGAACATGGAGTCATCTATTCTTTCGGACCCCACTAATATTATTAATGATGCACGCAGTCCAGTGCATGATTTGCCAACTGAGCCTATTGGCATATCAGAGCCGACGGGAACTGCGCCTATTGAGACAGATTTAGAAATGGCGGTTACTGCCATTAATTGTACTCAGGTGGCTGCGATCGTCACCAACCAAAACCCTGACGATGGGCGCTCTATCGAAGAGGGTGAGCTGATGATGAACCGACTGATATAGGGGACGAACAACTTTCTCTCCCTCTCGACAACATTGGCAACTGGGGATGAAGTCGAGCGTGCACCGAACGACAAGCGCCGAGGGACTGGCGGCGGGCGATGGGCTTCGGATGATAGCCGATCAAAATCGAGCGTCTTCAACACACAGAAGTCGGGCGTCCTCAACACACAGAAGCTTCCAAAAGAAGAGAAAATACAGAAGGTGGTGGCGCCTTCCGATCGAGTCACGCGGCAATCCGCAAACTCGCTCTCACTGGTAAACCCAAGTCTTCCTCTAATGTTTAACAGCTCATATGGAATGTTCATGGCATAGCAAATCAAATGACTCTTAAAAGGATTAAGTCCTTAGTGAGAATTCACAAGATAGTTTTTATTGGCATCATCGAACCGAAGGTTGATAGCAGTCAACTTCTTCATTACCAGTTGAAGCTAGGTTTTTCTCAGGCTTTCTCTAATGAGCGGAGGAATATCTGGGTTAGGCCAAATCAAATTGCGATATTTATCTTCATGATACATTCGATCAAGCATTGACTGTTTCTCTTAATCATCATATGCTTCCTGCTCCCACATACTTCACTATTGTCCATGGTGATAATTAAGGAAGGTCGTCGTTATTATGGGATAGACTTACACAGTTGCAGCTCTCCATCCAATATCCTTGGTCTATAGGGGGTGATTTAATGCCATTCTGCGGTCGGGGGAGAAAATCGGAGGTCGGCCTCCTGATCACCTCTCTATTGAAGAGTTTGCGAACTTTATTCTTGCTACTGGCATGGTCGAGCTACAATATTCTGGCAGTTGTTTCACTTGGATCAAATCGAAGCAGGATGGGTCGGGGATCTCGATTGGACCGAGTTTTGGTTGATAATGCCTGGTTAGATATGCCTTTATCTTCAGTCGAGCATCTCAATCGAGCTGAGTCGGATCATGCGCCATTGCTGACCAAATTTAAATCTAACGTGGCAGTGGGCAGAAAGTAGTTCCGATTTCTAGATTTTTGGGTAAATCATGAAGACTTCAGGCCTTTGATTCATCAAGCTTGGTCCTCAGTTGATCATCGACTTGGAATTACTCGAGTAGCTCTCCGGCTTGATGCTTGCAGAAAGTTTCTATCTACCTGGAGTTGGCACACGTATGGAGAAATATTTCAACAAGTCAAGCAAGCGGAGGATGATGTATTGGCTGCGGAAATACTTCATGAGCAGCACAATACAGTTGTGAGCCGTCAACAGTTAGCCAAGGCCACTGCAACACTCAAACAAAGGGTCAGTATAGAGGAAGCATACTGGAAACAGAAATCCAGGATGAAATGGGATTTATAAGGCGATAAGAATACTGCTATTTCCATGGGTGTGTGACTAATCGGAAGCGCTCACTTCAGATCCATTCTATCACTAAAGAGGATGGGACTATTTTGAAAGACAAACTTATGATACATGCTTATGCCAAAGAGTTTTACTCTAAACTATACCAAAGAGGAGATATCCAGGAGAAGACTGAGTTAGTAGCGAACATTCCTTCTATGGTGACAGCTGAGGAGAATGACATGCTGATTGCGGCACCTTCCTCGGACAAGATTTTTGACGCACTAAAGTCGCTCGATCAACATAGCGCGCCTGGTCCGGATGGGTTTACTCTGCTATTTTTCATTGCATGCTGGGATATTATTGGAAAGGATATGACTGAGGCAGTGGGACTTTTTGTCGATGGATTTACATTGCCCCGTTCTATCACTAATACCTCTTTGATCTTGATCCCGAAGGTGAAGCAGGCCAAATACTTTGGAGATTATCGGCCTATTAGTTTGTGCTCTGTGATGAACAAGATAATATCCAAACTTTTATCCCGTCGTCTAGCTCCTTTGCTGCCCCAACTTATATCTCCCGAACAAAGCGGGTTTGTTCAAGGCAGAGAGATTGTAGACAATATACTCCTTGCTCAGGAGATGATGGCTAGAATGAACAAGAAACACAGAGGCGGGAATGTAGCAATCAAACTAGATATGATGAAGGCATATGACAGGGTTGATTGGAGATTCCTACTGAAGGTGCTTCGAAAATTTAGTTTTCACAACAAATGGGTGGACATGATGCTTCGGCTCGTTAACAATGTTTGGTATGCTCCATTGATCAACGGCGAGTCGACTGAATACTTCCAGGCTTTTCGTGGAGTTCGACAGGGAGATCCACTCTCCCCAGCTCTGTTCATTATTGCGGCGGAGGTTCTCTCGCGCAGCCTGAAGCAATTGCCCGAGTCAGATGGATTTACAACATTCATTTCTCCTCGTGGTTGCCCTTCAATTACGCATTTGGCTTATGCAGACGATATACTTCTCTTCTCAGCTGGGGATCTTCGGTCCATATCTAAAATCACTGATTTACTAGCTCGGTATGAGGCTACCTCGGGACAACTCATTAATAAGGCCAAGTCTTCTATCTTTATGTTGAAGACAGTTCTTCATGAACGAGGCTCAGAGTTGGCTTATAGAACGGGTTTTAGCATTGGCTCTCCGTCGTTCACATATCTCGGGTGTCCCCTTATGGCAGGACAACGAAATGGGGGCATGTATGAGGAGTTACTCAACCGTATTCGGAGCAAGTTAGAAGGTTGGCACAACAAAATACTCTCTCCAGGTGGGAAATTGATCAAGTCTGTTCTAATGTCCATCCCTGTGTACACGTTAGCGGCTTGTAATCCTCCTATTGCAGTTATGCATCGCATGGAGAGCATATTCTCGAGCTTTTTCTGGGGCGTTCAAGATGGTGTAGCGAAAAGAACCTGGCTTGGATGGGATCGGATTGCAAGAACCAAACATGAAGGTGGCCTGGGGATCAAGCGGCTGGAGGAGATGATGCATGCTTTTACAATAAAGCTTTGGTGGAAATTTCTGACTCAAGACAGCTTATGGACCAAATTCTTTACTGCCAAGTATTGCTCGACCACTAGTCCATCGAATGTTGCTCTTACGTCTAATGCTTCCCATGTTTGGAAGAGATTGATAACGGGGAGAGATATGGCTCATCAAAACATTATACATATCAATGATACCTGGAAATGGGGGCATACGCAGTCGGGCAAATTTACACTGTCATCCGCCTGGGATATTGCGAGGGTACACAGGCCTACATTACCAGACTTCACTCATATTTGGAGTACTTGTATACCAGTTAAATGGTCGGTACTTTTCTGGAGAATCTTGCACAATAAACTACCTACAGATGATAACATTGCACGCCTTGGTTATAGCCTTGCTTCAAAGTGTCATTGTTGTTCTAATAGCAAGTCTGAATCATTGGAGCATCTGCTGAATCCGAGTGATCTGGCTAAGGAAGTGTAGGGAGCTGTTCAACCAGTTTACAGTGTTAGGTCTCGTGGTCGGACACTTCTTGAACGACTACGAGATTGGTGGAGGAAAAAGAACAAACACAAGAAGGAGATTGTAGCAGCGGCAGTTCTTTGGGTGCTCTGGAAAGATAGAAACAAATGGAGGTATGAGAATCACTCATATACTATTGACAAACTGGTTTCAGAAGTTCATAGGCAAGTTGGGAAGGCTACTATCAAATGTAGACACGTCTAGTGTCCTCTTTTGTACTGGATTATGTTTCATGATCAATAAAATCCTGGTTTTCTGGAAATATATATATATATATATATATATATATATATATATATATATATATATATATATATATATATATATAGTGAATGTGATACCTAAAGTACTTAATGTATATATTGTGATTGTAAATAGATATAGTATAAGGGTTAATGAGTCGGCTTAGAATTGACCCAATGAGCCTAATTTGGTTGAGTTGACTAGCAAGTTGACCAAGTTGACAAAAGTTAACTTTAAGTCAAACTTAATCCAAATCAACTCAAATGAGCTTAGAATGACTAGATAATTTGTGTTTGACCTAAAATTTAGTAGATAGACTAGTTGACTTATGGTTGACCAGGTTTGACCAAAGTTGACCATGTTTGACCAGAGTTGATCAAGGGTTGACTTTGACCTAGAAGGACCTAGAATCATTTAGAATGCATCGTAGACTATTCTTATTTCATGTTAGACATATTGTGACCTGTGTTGCTCTAAATAGGACTCAGATACTCCCGCTCAGACTCATATTCTCATCAGACAGTCAGGATATCAGGCGAGTACATTCTCTGACCGTTTCTTACTTGTTAGGAATTATATTCTTGTCACAGTTTAATTTACTTGATGCTGACACGACATTATCACGGATTAGTACTATATGGATCTTTACATGAGATGTTTTTCTCGAGTACATCGAATACATCGTGTCATGTGCTTTTCACGAACATCATGTATTCTGTGAACTCTTATTATTCATGTATACTTATGTGCTCTCATGTACTCTCATGATCTCATGAGCTTCATGTATAAACTATCATGTACAATAACATAACCTGCCTAGATCCTTGTCTATTGATTGGGGCATGGGGGAGTAGAAATAGTCATGTAAATAACTCAGCAGATGAGACTCACCAACACTTATTCTTATCATATGATTTTAGGGTGGTGAGAGCAGCATTTTTGAGATGTGGCATTGACATCTCAGCAAGGGGTAGTACAGGAATATTCACCTGTTGTCCATCGACTACGCCTTTCGGCCTGATCTTAGGCCCTGACGTCCAATTATGAAACCCTTGAAAGAAAAGGATGAATCGAAATAATTCTAAAGTAGTGTAATCATGTACAAACTCTTTAGTGTAATCATATGCAAATCAAGTCATTCACATGTCTATCTTGTACTCTAAATCACATAGTCACTTATGTAGAAGTATGAAAAAAGAGGGATATTGCTTTTAATCCCACATCAAAAAGGAGAAGACAGGTCTCATTCCACTCTATATATAGAGCCCTCTTGCCTCCTTTAAAAAGGGCACCAAAATAAATTAAAAAAGGGAGCCCGTTATACAGGGAGCCCATTCGAGCCACAAAAAGTTGTAGTAGTTTTTCTCTTCTTTTGGGTTGGCTGCAAGTTCTTCACTCACTGCCAAGGCGAGAAAAAGTTAGATTCTGAGTACTATGCGCCTTCGCGGGCTAGTACGAAGAACTCCAAGACGGTACGGGCCATGCGCCTCAAATGTGCTATGCCAACGGCAAACCAGAAACATGCGCTCACAATCATGCGCGCTGCTGATGGTAAGCTGTACAAAGTTGACTCGGGTGCTTCTGTGCTAGAAATGAGCCGACCCTCAAAGTTCTTGTCTCACTTGGGCGCATCTGCTGCGTTCGCAACCAAGTCGTGCAAGGTAAATTATGTGGTCTTGAACCCCCGTGCCTACATTGGTTGTGCATCTGAGGCTGGTTCAAGTCACTATAAATATGGTTCCCCCACTATTGTTTTGGGCGTGCCTTATGTGCTGGATCAGAGGGCGCAACATTCACTTGACCACCCCGGCGCTTGGCCTTGCCATGCGCCTGATGGGGGTATGAAGGTGGCACTCTCCCCTAACGATTTGCGTAATGTGATCATTCACAAAATGTCGATCAGGAGAGCCGATCGACAAGCATAATACGCCCCTCACAGGGCACACTTGTGCTACGGTTGCCATCAACTGCTGCTGCCGCAAGACAGTGGCTCCACCACGAAGGCAGTCTGTGTTCCAGCAGTTGCAACATGTTGTGCCTGTCCGACATCATCTCAAAAATATGATGCCAATTGAAGACTCTGTAACAGCCTACTCTCAACTAGGCCCATCACTCAGATGTCTCATCTAGCCGTGTCGTCTCAGCTAGCCGCGTCGTTTCAGCCCGACGTATTACTCTCCCAGCGCATCACTCCACCCCGTCAAAGTGAATCACTTCCTCGTCAACGCATAGGTGCATCTGTCAGCCTGGGGCTCTTCCATCATAATGAGACTTAGGTACATCAAATCCAAACCATGCATTTAACTTGGCACTCGATGTCGTCTCGTAGAAGAATACTACCAGCAAGCGGCTTGAACATAAACTGCTATGTCCATTCCAACTCGGCGAATCTCAGTCTTCTGAAGGAGTTCACCGTCAAAGCTTTTTCGAACAAGGAAAACCATCACCCATAGTACAACGTCTTGCCAAGGAGGAGGATGAGTCGAATCCATCTTCGTCGAGAAGTCAAGGAAGAGACAACAAAACTCTCTCAAACTGTTACTATTTATAGGCCAGGGCAAATCAAACCCATGCGCTAATTGGCAACCTTTCCGAAGTTAGTGCAATGAACTTGCATTTACGATGATGAATTTGCCTCTCTGAATTCAGCTAAGTCAGAGAGTCATTAAATGATCCGAAGAACTCAACAGACAAACCAATATGGATACGCCATCAGCACCAAGCGTCCCGTATGGATGCGCCTAACAAAGTACAGATACATGCATCCTGGTGAATACGGACCTATGTGCCTAGTGGGGTACAAATCGATGTGCCCACTTTGGCTCGTCACCCACCAAGCAATTAATGCAAAAGTGACAGAGTTGGCAGCACGTCCCCCGAGGACTGAACAGTCGACAGCTTTCTGCAGAAAACGAAGCACCGTTGACGTCCGCATCATCATTACTCTCCTCTGGCGGTTACAAGCCACATGACCGATCGACCATTCGCATGCGCCTCCGCAGTCATGCGCCAGAAGACTCGTATGTGCCTCAAAAGCCGTGTGCCCAGACCGGTTCATGACTCTTAAAGGTTACGAGCCAAAGTCTTCTTATGAGCCCAATCCTAGGCGCATCATGTCAGATCACTCTCCACCAAATCCGAGATCTTTGAGCTACTGATATGTGCCATGTGTCCTTTGACTCAGTTCAGCCTATGAAGGGGTTCTAACCAACCAAGATCTCAGCAACCGAAAGATCCTCTCCACTACTACGTGCCAGCCCACAAATGCAGCATGAAGGATTCAACCCACAAGTCATAGCGCATCATCCATGCGCCGCTTGCAGCTCCAGCCACGTGGCGTTCCCACATACAGGAGCATCCTACATATGTGCGCATGAGTAGCCCAACCTGCTTATAAATAGAGGGATTATTTCCTTCTTCTACATATACAGAGGGACAGACAGATACAGAGACACTCAACGTCTTCTTCCTCTCTGCAAGCTCCAGTACCCAGAGCAACTCAGACCTTCAGAGAACCAAAAACCGTCGTCAGATCATCAACGGAGTCAACGCATTACCACTCGCTCCATCGACACAGGATCTAGATAAACAAAAGCATACTCCTAGGACTATATCTAAGTCCTACATTGTAACACTGTTCTGTTTGTAATTAAAATTGCAATCAAAAGATTTTAATGGCAAACAAGCTGGCGACTCTGCTGAGGACCTCTTTCTCCTCCGCTGTGAAAGCTGTGTCATAATCTGACGACGTAAAGGTAGGCTCCTCCCACAAGACGCTGGTCATATGCCTCAATCAACAGGCGTATGAGGAATTCATCTCTGAAGGCAGTACAAGTCCTTCGAAGCGGTTGCCGAAGCCGAAGAAGACTCGCCAAGCCTGGGTGCGCAAGTTCGAGGCCCCTGGCACCATCTCCGAAGGAGATGTGCGGATGCAGCCTACCCTTCCCGCTGACGTCCTCAGCAGCCAGGATGCGCCTGTGGGTGCAGCATATCTCTCGAGGAAACGTGGGGCTGACCACATTCCCCAACCTTCTTCTTCTCAGACAAGAAAGATGCGTCGACGGAGCAGGGGCGCAGCTAATGCCCTGCGCATTAACTCTGATGCGCCACAGAAGGCATCTGTCTTTGACAAACTCACTCGCTGTCATGGCGAAGATAATTTGGACTCTGAGTACTATGCGCCTCAGCGGGCTGGTATGAATAAGTCCAAGGCAGCATGGGCCATGCGCCTCGAACGTGCTATGCCAGCAGTGAGCCAGAGGCATGCGCTCACAATCATGCACACTGCTAATGGTAAACTATACAAGGTTGACTCTGGTGCTTCTGCGCCACGAACGGGCCAACCTTCAAAGACCTCGTGCCGCTTGGGCGCATCTGCTGCATTTTCAACCAAGCCGTGTGAGGCAAACTCTTTGGTCTTGAACCCCCGTGCCTACATTGGTTGTGGGTATGAGGCTGGTTCAAGCCACTCTAAATGTTGCTCCCCAACTATTGATCTGGGTATATCTTTTGCGTTGGATCAGGGGGTGCAGCATTCACTTGACCACCCCGGCGCTTGGCATTGCCATGCGCCTGATGGGGGTGTGAAGGTGGCACTATCCTCTAACAATTTGTGTAATATGATCATTCATAAATGCCGATCAGGAGAGTCGACTGACAAGCACAATACGCCCCTCACAGGGCATACCTGTGATGTAGTCACCATCAACTGTTGTTGCATGACAGCAGTCCCACCACAAAGGTTGTAGTGTCCCGCTCCTAGCGGTTCACTATGTAAGGCTTGTGGCTTGGCTAACTCGGTCGAAACCGAGTATTGGGAAAACTTACCGTCGGCACCGAATCGATCACGGACAAGTACATAAGAACCTTTCCAACTAATGGATTGGTTTCTCTTAAAATGCGTCCAAGAGTTTTCTCTGGATGTTTTGCTGCTGGTTTTGTTGCTTGGTTTTGATGGATACTTTTCTGAATGGTTTTCGATGATTTGATTCTTGCCCGTCTTCATCGATTTACATAGCATTCATTCTTGAGAATTCTGAGAGAAGAGAACACAACGAGACGGATTATTAACCAAACTTTTGGTGCCAATGCAGACTGACGCGTGACGGAAGGCTAAGCGTGCAAGTGTTCCTCTTTCTCTCGGCGATTCTCTAATTTGGTGAGTGTGGATCTCTGTGGTGGTATTGTCCCTCTCGCTATTCCTTCATGCAAACTAAATAATTGTCTTGCAACATCCGTTGATCGATATCAAGTTGCTAAATGCCACAAGTCAATACCACTAAGAAGCTAGAGATTGAATATAGAACATTGAAATGAATGCTAGTCTATAGAACATTGAATTGAATGCTAGTCTATAGAACATTAAAATGAATGCTAGTCCATAGAACATTGAAATGAATGCTAGTCCCATGAACATTGAAAGAATTGATTACACTGTTAACAACAATGAGAATTATGCTTGTCCCTTGAACATTGAAATGTGGGAAATGAATTGATGCCTGAGATGTTGAGAATGAGAATGATGCGTATCTAATGTTGGCTTATTAACACCATGCAATTGTGTACTGTTGAGTCGGTTATGCATTCGCGTGGTCATGGACGTCTTTGTGCACAAGGTTTGAGTAGTTTCCTCGGGACGGTACTTGGATCACCGGGGACCGGCTCGACCTAGGAGGAAACAGTTGGTCGTGCTATGGTGGCACGAGGTATTGTGGGACATTCGACTAGGCTTGCAACCTACTCTGGAATGGTACACCGTAATACCCATTGGAAAGTCCTTTATGGTGCAGTCTCACCAACGACCCAGTCCGAATGCATGCTAACGATTGTCTTATGCAGGGGCGGTAAGTATATTATTATTATCCTGTATCTTGTGCAGGAAAGCTGAATTCGGCCAAATGGTAAAGTAAACATGGTTTATTCTATGTTACATTATTGTAATTTACTCTGAATGTTGCATGCCCCTAATGAGTTCATATCTTTAAAATGCTTGTCATTAATAAAATGTTGGTTTAGCTGAGTGGGCCAACGGGGCTCACCAGCGCATTGTTATAATGTGCTGACCCCTCCTCCACAGGTACTGGAGAAGGCTCAGGCGCACGTCCGAATTAAAGCTTTCTGAACTGCTGTTTCCTTTCAAGTTGTTTTCCCTAAAGACGCACAAAGTATTGCGGAGTTTTCAAAAGATAGCTGCTTATATTTCAAAGTACTAAACGGGCATGATGTATGGAACGGGAAGTTATTTCATGGCAGCCTATCAGTTGTACTTCTTTTCATGAATCAATGTAGCCGAAATGGCATTTTAAATATTATTGAGAAAAGTTGTATTCTGACTACAATTATGAATAAAATGAGTATTTCTTCTTCCTATATTGTGTCTCAATATTTCCGCAACTGTGGCTTACTTTCAAATGTTTCAAAGTGATTTAAATGTGCATGTTCTAGCCTTGTACAAGTGCAACTCCAGACTTGTACGGCATCACGCCTTAGCGAGGACGATCGATTCGGCGGGGCGTGACAAGTTGGTATCAGAACACGGTTTAGAATCCTCGGATTTCAAAAATATTTTCAAAAGGAAGTCTTGATGCAAATTTTCTCGATTGATGGTGTCGATAGCGCTGGCATGAAATAATGTTCCATACAATAAGCCCATAAATATTTTATGAGTGCTAATGGAATTATTTCTTTGTTGTAGAATGACTAAGGGTGATAGCTCAAAGACGAATTCATCGTCGGATCCGATTGAGAAACTGATTAAGCAAATGGAGGCTCAAAGGAAGCAGAGCGAAGCTCAACATCGCGCGCTTCAAGAGCAGCTTCAGTATCAGTTTCAGGAGCAGTTGGATGCTCAACAAAAACAAGTGGATAGTCTGACTCAGATTGTCACCAAGCTGACGGCCGATTCTAATATTTCTGCAAAGGCCGCAGTAACCGAGACCGTGGAAGTGCCGGCAGAGAAATCTGAGACGCCGACACGGAAGAGACCGAGCTTCAAGTTCTCTGAATTTAAAAGTTGCGATCCGCTTGAATTTAATGGAAAAGAGGAGCCAGACGAGGTGATGGGCTTCCTGAACACACTGGAGGGCTATTTCTGAATGTTAGAGATTCAGGGCAGTAAGAGAGTGGAGTGTGCCGCTGTACAACTTCGTCTCAAGGCCCAGGAATGGTGGATTTTGCAGAGACAGGCACTTTGCGGAAATAATCAGGATTTGAAGATGTCTTGGGAGACCTTCAAGCAGGCTTTCATTGTCCAATTCATTCCACCTGCTGTCCGTCAACAAAAAGAGAATGAGTTCATTGCACTTCGACAAGGCAGTATGTCAGTGCATGACTACGAGATAGAGTTTTTGAAGAGAGTCGCATTCGCTGGGTACATGGTACTGAATGACGACGCCAAGCAAGGGAGATTTGTACAAGGCTTGAATGAGGGCCTGGAGCGGGATGTTCTAAGTCGGAAGTGTACGTCTTATCGGGAGGCGTATAAAACAGCTCTTGAGATGGAGAGATTTCATCCACCTGGCCGTGGAACAACACTACGCAACCAGGGGAGCAACCATAAACGACCCTTGACTGCAGAGAGGAATGACGTTCCTAAGCGTCATAACGCTGGCGAGAATAGAGGTGAATATCAAGGACCGCGTTGCTTCAAGTACAACCGGTATGGGCATCGGCAAGCAGAATGCCGAGCCGGATGCTTCAATTGTGGCGGCATGGACCACAGGGCATCTGAATGCAGAAAGGGAAAGAATCAGAATCCCCCACGGGATCAGCACTATAATCATCGTGGACCAAACAACAATCAGTATCGGGGGAACAACAATCAAAATCGTGGCCAAGCGCCACCAGCCTTACCAGCTCCGAACGAAAATGCACCGAATCAACAACAAGGTGGGCAAGCAAGGGTTTATGCCTTGACTCAGGCAGAGGCCCAGACCGCAGAAAATGTTATAACAGGCATGTTGCTGTACAAAGGCATACCTGCAAGGGTACTTTTTGATTCTGGCGCTACTCATTGCTTTATCTCTTCTGATTTTGCAACGAAAAATAAATTTTGTATGACTCAACTAAAGACAGCTTTGTGTGTTAGT
Organism: Iris pallida; assembly: GCA_029216955.1. Classification (NCBI taxonomy): domain Eukaryota; kingdom Viridiplantae; phylum Streptophyta; class Magnoliopsida; order Asparagales; family Iridaceae; genus Iris; species Iris pallida. The sequence continues at coordinate 22,974 of JANAVB010027277.1, read as the reverse complement.
ACTCCTTCGGGAGTAGATATGCCTGTAACTTTGATTTGCAGGGACGGCTACATTAAAATTGGAGGCAAGACTTTATCTTTGGACGCAATTGTACATGACATCAAAGAGTACGATATCATATTAGGAATGGACTGCTCAGCGCCTGTCATGCAATGATCGACTGTACGGATAAGAGAGTTGTGTTTCGCCTACCTGGAGAAACAGAGTTCTCTTACTCATGCGGCTCGGCGTTCCAAGGACCTATGGTAATATCGGCAGTTACAGCAAGGCACATGCTGTACTCGGGGTGTGAAGGCTTTCTCGCTTCTGTCCAAGATACTCGAATGAAGAGTGTAGGCTCGAATCAGACCGAAATTGTGGCAGAGTTTCCCAATGTATTTCCGGACGAGATACCTGGGATGCCGCCGGATAGAGAAATTGAATTCACAATTGACACATTTCCGGATACTCGTCCGATATCTAAGGCGCCGTACAGGATGGCACCGGCAGAATTAAAGGAACTAAAGGTGCAGCTACAAGAATTACTAGATCGGGGATACATTCGCCCAAGTGTATCTCCATGGGGAGCTCCAATGCTATTTGTGAAGAAGAAGGATGGGACGATGCGGCTGTGCATCGATTACAGAGAACTAAACAAGGCAACCATCCGTAACAAGTATCCCTTACCCAGAATAGATGATCTGTTCGATCAACTACAAGGGGCGACCGTGTTTTCAAAAATTGATCTTCGTTCAGGATACCATCAGTTGAAGATCAGACCCGAAGATGTTCCTAAGTCAGCATTCCGTACAAGATACGGACATTATGAGTTTTTGGTCATGCCATTCGGCTTGACCAATGCTCCAGCAGCCTTTATGGATTTAATGAATAGAGTGTTTCGACCGTTCTTAGACAAGTTCGTTGTCGTGTTCATCGATGACATCTTGATCTACTCAAAAGACAGGGAGACTCATATCGAACACTTGAGGGAAGTACTTCAGACGCTGCGGGACAACCAGCTCTATGCAAAACTAAGCAAGTGCAAATTTTGGATGAACAGCGTGTCGTTCCTTGGACATGTTGTCTCGGCGGAAGGTGTTGCCGTCGACCCAAAGAAGATTGAGGCAGTTGTGGACTGGAAGCAGCCTGCATCAGCTAGCGAAATACGGAGTTTCCTTGGTTTAGCCGGGTACTACCGTAGATTTGTGAAAGACTTCTCGAGAATTGCCTCGCCTTTGACTCGCCTGACTCAGAAGGGAGTAGTATTTAAGTGGACGAACGACTGTGAGAGTAGTTTCCAAGAACTCAAGCAGCGGCTCGTCACGGCCCCAATTTTTGCACTTCCGGAAGGCTCTGAGGGATTTCAGATCTACAGTGACGCGTCGGGACTTGGTTTGGGATGTGTTCTCATGCAACGTGGGAAGACAATATCTTATGCTTCGAGACAACTCAAACAGCATGAGAAGAATTACCCGACACATGATTTGGAACTGGCGGCGATTGTGTTCGCGTTGAAATTATGGCGACACTATCTCTATGGTGTGTCCTGCGAGATCTTCACGGATCACAAAAGCCTGAAATACATATTCACACGAAAGGAATTGAATTTAAGGCAGCGGCGTTGGTTAGAATTGATCAAAGATTATGACTTGACAATCTCTTACACGCCGGGTAAAGGGAACGTAGTAGCTGATGCCTTGAGTCGAAAATTTGTTGGATCCTTAACAATAGCAAAAGAGGTACTACGAGATCTTGAAGAGATGGGCATCGAGTTCAGGATTCGTCCGCAGAATGTGCAGTTGGCTCAGTTGCAACTTGAGCCGAGTCTCCAGGAAAGGATTAAGATTGCTCAGAAGGATGACCCGTTTCTGCAGAAGATACGCGAGTTGATTCTAGCAGGAAAGGCGTCAGACTTTACCGTTGAAGATGACACTATTCGTGTCAAGGGAAGATTGTGCGTTCCTAAGGATGAGAATATCAGGAAGGAAATACTGACCGAGGCTCATTTCGCGAAGTATTCCTTGCATCCGGGAGGCACGAAAATGTATAAGGATCTACGCTCAACTTTTTGGTGGCATGGTATGAAGAAGGATGTGGCGCTATTCGTGTCACAGTGCATGGATTCTCAGCGTGTAAAGGCCGAACATCAACGGCCAGGCGGAGAATTACAAAATTTGGCTATTCCACTGTGGAAGTAGGATAATATCTGTATGGATTTTATCGTCGGCTTGCCAAGAACTCAGAAGGAAAATGATGCGATTTGGGTTATCGTGGATAGGTTAACCAAGTCGGCACATTTCATTCCAATAAAAGTCACATAGGGAGTAGAACGGTTGGCTCAAATCTACATAAATGAAATTGTTCGATTGCATGGGGTGCCAGCTTCTATAGTATCGGATAGGGACGGAAGATTCTTGTCGCGATTTTGGATAAGTCTGCACTCGGCTATGGGCACAAAGTTGAACTTCGGTACGGCTTACCATCCGCAGACTGATGGTCAGACAGAAAGAGTAAACCAGATTCTTGAAGATATGTTGAGATTGTGCGTGCTCGATTCGAAGACAAATTGGGACGCACATCTCGCTCTAGCAGAGTTTGCCTATAACAACAGTTATCAGACAAGTATCCAAATGGCCCCGTACGAAGCCTTATATGGACGAAAATGTCGATCACCGGTATGCTGGGATGAAGTAGGTGAACGGCAAGTGCTTGGACCGGAACTTGTGGAGCAGGCCGTCGAGAAAGTTCGCTTAATTCGAGAAAGACTTAGAGTTGCTCAAAGTCGACAGAAGAGTTATGCGGACGTACATCGACGACCTTTGGAATTCACAGCAGGCGATCATGTCTTCTTGAAGGTCACACCCATGCGAGGTGTGATGCGGTTTGGGATGAAAGGAAAGCTAAGCCCGAGATTCGTCGGACCATTCGAGATTTTAGAGAAGGTAGCCTCAGTGGCTTATCGACTTGTACTATCTCCGGCCTTGGCTGACGTGAACGATGTCTTCCATGTATCTCAACTACGGAAGTACGTGCATGATCCAAACCATGTAGTGAACTTCGATCAGCTGCAGCTGAGCGCTGACCTATCCTACACTGAAGAGCCTGTCCAGATTTTGGACAGGAAAGAGAAAGTTTTGCGGAATCGGACAGTATCCCTAGTCAACGTGCTGTGGCGGAACCATGCTGTAGAGGAGTCGACGTAGGAACTAGAGGAAGAGATGAGGGTGAAATACCCCTCGCTATTTGATAATTTTGAGGTAAGACTTTTGCTTTAAGTTTCGAGGACGAAACTTTTTCTTAGTGGTATATTATGTAGTGTCCCGCTCCTAGCGGTTCACTATGTAAGGCTTGTGGCTTGGCTAACTCGATCGAAACCGAGTATTGGGGAAACTTACCGTCGGCACCGAATCGATCACGGACAAGTGCATAAGAACCTTTCCAACTAATGGATTGGTTTCTCTTAAAATGCGTCCAAGAGTTTTCTCTGGATGTTTTGCTGCTGGTTTTGTTGCTTGGTTTTGATGGATGCTTTTCTGAATGGTTTCCGATAATTTGATTCTTGCCCGTTTTTATCGATTTACATAGCATTCATTCTTGAGAATTCTGAGAGAAGAGAACACAACGAGACAGATTATTAACCAAACTTTTGGTGCCAATGCAGACTGACGCGTGACGGAAGGCTAAGCGTGCAAGTGTTCCTCTTTCTCTCTGTGATTCTCTAATTTGGTGAGTGTGGATCTCTGTGGTGGTATTGTCCCTCTCGCTATTCCTTCATGCCAACTAAATAATTGTCTTGCAACATCCGTTGATCGATATCAAGTTGCTAAATGCCACAAGTCAATACCACTAAGAAGCTAGAGATTGAATATAGAACATTGAAATGAATGCTAGTCTATAGAACATTGAAATGAATGCTAGTCTATAGAACATTGAAATGAATGCTAGTCCATAGAACATTGAAATGAATGCTAGTCCCATGAACATTGAAAGAATTGATTACACTGTTAACAACAATGAGAATTATGCTTGTCCCTTGAACATTAAAATGTGGAAAATGAATTGATGCCTGAGATGTTGAGAATGAGAATGCTGCGTATCTAATATTGGCTTATTAACACCATACAATTGTGTACTGTTGAGTCGGTTATGCATTCGCGTGGTCATGGACGTCTTTGTGCACAAGGTTTGAGTAGTTTCCTCGGGACGGTACTTGGGGCACCGGGGACCGGCTCGACCTAGGGGGAAACAGTTGGTCGTGCTATGGTGGCACGAGGTATTGCGGGACATTCGACTAGGCTTGCAACCTACTCTGGAATGGTACACCGTAATATCCGTTGGAAAGTCCTTTATGGTGCAGTCTCACCAACGACCCAGTCCGAATGCATGCTAACGATTGTCTTATGCAGGGGCGGTAAGTATATTATTATTATCCTGTATCTTGTGCAGGAAAGCTGGATTCGGCAAAATGGTAAAGTAACATGGTTTATTCCATGTTACATTATTGTGATTTACTCTGAATGTTGCATGCCCCTAATGAGTTCATATCTTTAAAATGCTTGTCATTAATAAAATATTGGTTTAGCTGAGTGGGCCAACGGGGCTCACCAGCGCATTGTTATAATGTGCTGACCCCTCCTCCACAGGTACTGGAGAAGGCTCAGGCGCACGTCCGAATTAAAGCTTTCTGAACTGCTGTTTCCTTTCAAGTTGTTTTCCCTAAAGACGCACAAAGTATTGCGGAGTTTTCAAAAGATAGCTGCTTATATTTCAAAGTACTAAAGGGGCATGATGTATGGAACGGGAAGTTATTTCATGGCAGCCTATCAGTTGTACTTCTTTTCATGAATCAATGTAGCCGAAATGGCATTTCAAATATTATCGAGAAAAGTTGTATTCTGACTACAATTATGAATAAAATGAGTATTTCTTCTTCCTATATTGTGTCTCAATGTTTTCGCAACTGTGGCTTACTTTCAAATGTTTCAAAGTGATTTAAATGTGCATGTTCTAGCCTGGTACAAGTACAACTCCAGACTTGTACGGCATCACGCCTTAGCGAGGACGATCGATTCGGCGTGAATCGAAGCAAAGCGAGCGATTCCCCGAATCGGGGCGTGACAAAGGTAGTCTGTGTTCCAGCGGCTGCAATCATCAACACCCCTCCAACGTCGCCTCGAAAAGAAGGTGTTAACTGAAGAGGAGCCAAAACTAAAGGTTGCTTCTTACAACGTAGTCACCAACTCCCCATCAATTCGAAAGGCGACTGGCAACTCCTCAACCTCGTCCTCATCCAAGAGCCAGCCAAGGAAGACCAAGACGACCGTCCCGTCCTCAAGAGTGTTTGAGGGCACCCGGGGGAGAAAGAAGATCTCAGAGGAAGCTGGGGGTAGTCAAGCCCCTGTGGGTCTTCATCCCGAAGACGAAGTTAGCCTCCCGAACATAACTGGGGGTAGTCAAGCCCCTGTGGATCTTCAACCCGAAGACGAAGTCATCCTCCATAACATAGCTTGGGGTAGCCAAGATGAAGCTCCGGTGGAAGTTCCTCTTCTACAAGATAGCGAGGCTGGAAGCGAAGCTTCAACCGATCCATCCACTTCCAGTCACGTCATGACAGTATACATGATGGGAGGTGGTGATACGGAGTCAGATGCGCCACCAGCAGATCTCGTTCAGCGCATGGATACCTTGGAGGGAGGACTCAAAACCCTCTCTGCCTCCATGCAGATACTGACTCAAGTAGTATTGGAGATACAGTCAGCTTTGGCCAGAGCACCTTCCACTAATCCTGACCCAGGAGTCAACGGGGAATCAAGTGTGCCCCTTCAACGGGTATCCTTGAATACCGATTGCCGCAAAGCACCGCGAGTGTCGAAACCTTCTAATGTACAACTCCAGACTGTACCACCTTCTCTGACTCCCAGCTCTACAGAAGATGTGGTGGAGATGATCAGGGACTTGCGTGAGCGCTTCGAGTCGAAGAACAGACAGGAAGAGCGCCAGAAGATGGGGATCCCATAACCTTACCCCCTCGAATGGAACAAAGTGGTTTATCCTCCCAAGTATAAACCACAAACGTTAACACCGTACGACGGGAAGGACTCTCCATGCCGTTATCTGACATACTTCCAGTCTCAAACGGGACATCTCCCGAAGGAAGACGCGCTACTCACCAGCCTGTTTGTCGGGGCACTGAAAGGAGTGGCTTAAGACTGGTACTGCAGTCTTCCTGACAACTCCATATCCTCCTTCGATGACTTAACATGTCTCTTCCTCGATCATTTCTACGACGGAGGAAAAGACATGACAATGGCGTCCCTGATAGAGGTACGTCAGAAGAAGAAGGAGACGGTTCGAGCATTCATCGAACGATTCCGACAAGCCTACTTCAGACTACCCTCGGGCATGCCAAAACATGCACTCCTTTCCTCCTGCAGCATGAACATGCTTCCTGCGATCAAGCTCTGGCTCAACTCCACTCCTCCTCCCGATTGGAGCTCATTAATTATTGAGGCTGAAGCAGCTGAAAAGAAGACATCCAATGCTCGCCTTCTGGGAGTCAGTTTCCCTGCTTTTGAAGACAAGGGAAAATGGCCTGCTGCCAACAACCCTGGACGTAAGACGAAGGAAAAGCAGGCGCTGACTGTCAATGCCTCCAAAGGCGCACAAGCACCTACTCAGAAGCCTCCACTTGCGTCGAGGCCAAAGGAGGTCTATTCTTTCAACGATGAAGATACCTTGCAACTCTTCGAGATGCTGAAGCAATGTGATAAGATCAAATTGTCGGACCCGAAACATCCTGACGAGGTTGGAAGAGTGGACAATCCGAGGTACTGTCACTACCATCAGTTTGTCGGACATCCAACTCAGGACTGCTACGTCCTCAAGAACTACATCCAGCGCATGATCAATGTGAATGTTATCTCCGTCGACTATGAGGAGAAGACAGTCTCGGCCAACCTGGTGTCGCTCCAATTCGGTACTTTGCCTCCAACCACAACACAAGATGGCGTCGTCCCCATCCCAAAGGCGATAATGGAGGTGGTCAACCTACCACCTACTCGTGACAACGTGAGTGGACTCATCCCACTCACCACATCTCGGGGAGAGATCTTATGGGTTCACCCCGATCTCGTCTCCGAAGTTACTCAACCGGGGGTATGCTCTGCCTCCAAAACCAAGGGCAAGAAGATCAAGTCTTGCTGCATGGTCTCTTCCTCCGCGGAAGAGGCTCTTCCTGTACAAACACGTTCACATCATAATGCCCAACCTGACGAAGCTGCCGTCGAGATGGAGCCGCCCTGCGCTGCCCCTGCTGCCGAAGAAGGAGGTCCATCCAAACCTCTAGCATCCAATAAACAGAAGCATATAGAGGTCCGTTTCGACAAGCCTTTGTGAAGAGAAAATTCTTCGGGACTAGCCAAGCCCCACAACTTTGACATACTAGCATAACTTGCCGGTACTCCTGTCCGTTTGTCACTGTTCGAGCTTCTTCATCTTTCCAAAGACACCCGTGAAGCTCTCTGTGAAGCCTTGAAGGATGCTGAGTCCTTCATCAGTCAGGTCAAACAGCCTGAGGATATCCCGACCACATGTGCACACTGCCATTGTGCGGATGAGGTCATCCCCAACATAACCTTCACCCAATAAGACATTCTGCTCAATCACAACCTGCACAACAGGCCACTGTATTACACAGGGTATGTACGTTCCGTCAAGGTGAAGCGAATTCAGATTGATCCAAGGTCTTCCCTCAGCATCATCCCTAGGACTCTGTTGTCAACACTGGGGATCCCGATGTACCGTCTGGCGCCTTCCAACACTACAATCAGCGGTTTCAATACTAGTAAAAGTGAACCGCTGGGCAAAATACGGCTGAAGTGTCATATCGGTAACCTCCGAACCGAGGTGACTTGCTATGTCGTGGACGCCGACGTCGACTACAACCTCCTGCTGGGTCGCCCGTGGTTGCATGAATACATGGTGGTGCCATCTACACTCCACCAATGTATGAAGTACGTGTCCACCAATGGCATCATCCGGACAGAGTTCGCGGACATTGACCCTTTCAAGGGGGTCGAAGCCTACTTCACCGACGCTAGCTTATATAAGTCGCTCGATGAAGGAGAAGCCAACGATGCTGATGACAAAGCAGAAACAGCGACAGCGCCGGACATGGAGCCAGAGATGATTCCCGATGCTCCTTTGAAAATTCGACTCAAAGGGAAACCGCCTCAGATGCTGCCTCCCATGACCATCAAGCTACCTGGAAAAGTACCGACTTCTCTAGGTAGAGCACCTATTGAAGCTCCCTTGAAGATACGGCTCAAGAAAAAACCACCTCAAACGTCGGCTCCCCTGGTGGCAAAACTACAGGGGAAGGCACCTGTCATCGAAGGCGCAGTCGAGGCACCCCTGAAGGTGTGTCTTAAAGGCAAGCCTCCACAATCATCCAAGCTGCAAGAGAAGGCCCACACAGCACTCTCGGATCCTAAGGTCAAATCTACGATAAACTCTCTCGAACCAATGAAGAGTTAGGAGAGTACATATCTGCTGATATATATGCACCTTCTCTTGATAATGCAATCCTGCAGGACAAAATCTCGTATTTTATCAAAAATAGAGTATCTTTCAATTATTCTAGTCTTCCACATTGGAATGCCATGTATATACTAGATAATGCTCTACGGTCGTTACAAACACAAATAACGACCGTCAATCATGTAAATCGAGTAGTCCCGTTCCAAAAGTCTGTTTTATAGTCCCACCGTGGAATCGGGACGAAGAAACCATCATCTTCGGTAAAGTCGAGCGTCATCAAGACCTTCCGCCATTCGAGCCAGAACCAGATACTGGCAGAATACAAGTTTATTGGTATACGGACAAGGTAAAGTACCTCATTCAAAAGATGGGTTACGACCTGAAAATAAACAAAGGCCTGAACTACGACAAGGGTCGACGTCTTCCTCTCCGGCTCCCAACGCCTAAAGGAAAGCCGCAGGACTACTATCATCGTACTCGATGGGGGGTGGGCTATGTCATGCCGTCAGCAACTCCATAGAGTTCGAAAGCAGAAGAAGTGGAACACTCTCATTCGTCCGAAGCATCAACTTGGGATTCCGATACCAGTATCGGCTCAGTCTTCAGGAATGTGCTATCAGTCAACATGACATCTGCACAATCTCAAGAGGATGAAGGCGATGACCAAATGTCAAAATTCTTTGAGGAAGAACCTTGGACTCAATCCTTAGGAGCACAGTGGGAGGCTCGTTTTGAATTACGCTAACCCCCTACCGAAGACGAGGTCGAACAGGTTGACCTTGGGGATGGATCTCCTTCCAAACCTATCTTTATCAGCAAGAGCCTAAAGGGAGAAGACCGGGAGTCTTTGGTCCAATTAGCCAAAGAATATATCAACGTCTTCGCCTGGAGCTACAAAGATATGCCGGGACTTGATCCCCAGATCGCGATGCATAGACTTAACATCTTACCTTATGCTAAGCCTATAAAGCAACAACAACGACGCTTTTATCCTGACATCATGAACGCTATCGATCAAGAGGTGGACAAACACTTAAGCAGCGGGTTCATTCGTGAAGAGCAGCATCCGGATTGGGTGGCCAATGTCGTCCCTGTCACCAAAAAGAATGGAAAGATACGAGTCTGCATCGACTTCAGGGATCTCAATACTGCTTGCCCGAAAGATGAATTTTCGCTTCCAATCACTGACGTGATGATCGACAATACATGCGACTTCGAACGCATGTCCTTCATGGACGGATATTCAGGCTACAATCAGATCAAAATGTTCCCCGATGACGCAAAACACACGTCATTCAGGACTCCGAAGGGGGTTTTCTGCTACACAGTGATGCCCTTTGGCTTGAAGAACGCTGGTGCTACATACCAACGAGCTATGAGTACCATCTTCTGTCAACATCTTCATAAAATAGTTGAATGCTATGTTGATGATATCGCAGTCAAGAGCCATCTCAAAGGTGATCACTTACAAGACCTAAAGACAGTCTTCGATCTCATGCGAGCGCATCAACTCAAGATGAACCCCGCTGAATCCTTCCTTGGGGTTTCTAGCAGAAAGTTCTTGGGCTTTATCACGGCAAAAGGCATTCATGTCGATCCCGAAAAGCCAAAGCCATCCTTGACATGGACCCTCCGAAGAACCTCCGAGAACTTCGAGGCCTGCAAGGGCGTCTGACATACATCTGAAGGTTTATAGCAAACCTTTTCGGAAAATGCCAACCCTTCACCCAGCTCATGAAGAAGGGAGTCTCCTACGTCTGGACAGAAGAATGCCAGAAAGCTTTCAATAATATCAAAGCTTACCTGACGAGCCCGCCAGTCCTGGTGGCACCCGTCGCAGGCAAACCATTTCTCCTCTACGTTCGTGCCATGGATCATTCCCTCGGCGCTTTGTTGGCTCAGAACAACGATGCAGGTTACGAACAAGCCATCTACTACCTCAGTAGGACACTGATCGGGGCCGAATACCGGTACAACCTCGTTGAAATAGAGTATTTGGCTTTGGTGTTCGCCATCCAGAAGACTTGCCATTATATTTCGGGCCAGACAATTCATGGCATCTTCCGAGTCAATCCACTTAGGGTTCTCATCACGAAGCCAGGATCATTGAACTCCCGACTAGCTATATGAGAAATCCTGTTGACGCCGTACAACATGATGTTTGTTCCACAAAAAGCCGTCAAGGGTCAAGCCGTAGCTGACTTTTTAGCTGCGCACCCCATCCCAGAGTCCTCCAGACTCTATGAAGACATCCCGGATGAGATCCAAGAATCAAATGTCATTGAAGAAAACTCCGTCTGGCCGGTGTTTTTCGATGGCGCTTCAAAAATAGGCCCCAAAGGCCAAATAATTGCTGGAATGGGGGTAGTCTTAGTCTTCTTCGATCAGCTAGTCATCCAACGTGCTTACTCTCTTTCGAAGATGTGCTCCAACAATATTGCCGAGTACAACGCTCTCATCATGGGACTCCAGTTGGCACAATAGCTGGGGGTAGATCATCTGGAAGCTTACGGCGACTCAAAACTTGTCGTTAATCAAATTTGAGGGAAATACGAAGTTCACCATGAAGATCTGGTTCCTTTCCATGAAGTTGCATTAAATATTATTTCAACCTTCACTAAGTTATTCATATAACACGTACCTTATCAACAAAACCTGGAGGCTGATGCTCTGGCTGGTCTTGCAGCTTTATTAGCAGCACCCCTCAGGACTCAACACTACGTCACGGTAGTTGGTCGAGACTTGGTCTGTCCTAAAAACAACCTATGCGCACAAAAGGCCCATGCCATGACGATAAATGTCGGTGTTAATGTCCGAGACTGGAGGTTCCCATTCATCGACTTTGCTGTCTATGGAATTCTCCTAGAAGAACCAAAAGAAGCCGTCTCAGTCAGAAGGTGTTCCCTTCGATTTTATTATGATACAGCTACTAAAACGCTGTACCAGCGTTCCTACAATGGACTTCTCTTTCGATGTCTATCCAACGAAGAAGCAGTCGAAGCCCTTCGAGAAGCTCGTGATGGGACTTGCGGGGCTCATCAACCTGGCCCAAAGTTACAGGATCGACTACGATGCATGGGTTACTACTGGCCAACCATGGCAGCCGACGCCGTCGACTATGCTAAAAAGTGCCATGCTTGCCAGCTTCACGCCGACTTCATCCATATACCGTCGGAACCACTACATCCTACGGTCGCCTCCTAGTCCTTCGAAGCTTGGGGCATGGACATTGTAGGACCTATCACCCCTCCATCATCGAGGGGACATCGCTTCATCTTAGCCATCACTGACTACTTCTCCAAATGGGCAGAAGCAGTTCCACTGACAGAAGTGAAAAGCTCCAGGGTGATCAGCTTCATCAAGTATCATGTCATCTACCATTTCGGAATACCTCGAAGGATTATCCATGATAATGGTCCTCAGTTCATTAGCCATGTCTTCAACAGATTCTGTGACAAGAATCAAATTCAGAACGTGGCATCAACCGCCTACAATCCGACAGCAAACGGATTGGCCGAGGCTTTTAACAAGATTATCGTCAGGCTACTCAAAAAGGTCGTATCATCAAACAAATACGACTGGAACGAAAAGCTCGACGAATGCCTTTGGGCCTACCATACAACGGTACGGACTCCGACGGGCAACACACCTTTCTCCTTAGTCTACGAGAGCGAAGTGGTACTGCCTCTCGAGATTCAAATACCCTCACCCCGTGTAGCGATCACAACCAATTGACAGAAGAAGACAACCAGCGTTGTCATCTGCGAGAATTGGAAGCACTTGACAGAAAATGTCTCCTAGCTCAGCAGTGTATTGAACTTTATCAAGCCCGTATATCACAAGCTTTCAACAAAAAGGTCAAGCAGAGGACTTTTCAAATAGGCGACCTGGTCCTGGCAGTCAGGAGGCCGATGGTGTTGACTCACAAATCACCAGAAAAATTCAAGCCCAAGTGGGAGGGACCTTTCATCATAGAGACGGTATACTCAAACGGTGCTTACCGCCTCGCTCGACCGAACGGGGACTTGTTCATGATGCCCATCAAAGGTAAGTTCCTAAAGAAGTACTACTCTTGACATCTTTCAGATATGTACTTTCATCTCTACCTAGCAAGGGAATCCGTGGACTTGATTATCAGAGCTCACATACACCTACCTTTCACAAAATCTTATGCTTTCAGAACCCAGTTGTTCCGTGGCATTCTATCTCCAGTAGAAGAAGAACCACGTCCATATTACCTCTGAGTTGCTCCTCTACACCATGCAAAGCAGAATCTTATACTACATAGGATTGTGCTACTTATCATGTTTACCACGTCCACATTACCTCTGAGTAAATATCCCGTACAGACAACCCCTGCGTTGCCGTACATCGATCGCAGAACTTTCATGTCCATATTATCTCTGAGTTGTTCCGCGTATCCCCCCAGAGTCATTCCTACCACGTCCATGACACCTCTGAGTAGGAAGATTCCGTCATTTGAACTCCATATTTGCCACGTCCACATTATCTCTGAGCAAACATGTCGGTTCTCTCAAACTTATTATCTGTACCTAAAAACCAAGGTGCGCAAGAGATAATAGGTCCACACAAATCACTAGTTCATGACAGCAAAAATAAACAACCACAAAATTCTTTATTTTTTAATTTAAAAGTAAGGGATTACATCCCCAGCAAAGTTGCCAAAACATAACAAAAAAAGAGACTACAATCCCTAAGCATCACTGGGATTGGCGGAAAGCTCTTCGATCCTATGCTTCAAGTTTTTAGCCCGAGTCTCTACAGTTGCCAAGACTCGGCATTCAGATTCTTGATGCATCATCTCTACAGCCTCAAGAGCAGTACCATTCTCATACTTGGCATCCAACTCTTGCCGTTGGTGAGTCAGAGAAAGAATATGGCGAGTAACAGCTGCTTCTTCCTCCTTCGACGATACGTGCTCAGCCTGGGCTCGATCAGCATCTAACAAAAGTTGGGCCCTCTGGTCTTCAAGAAGACGAATCTTGGCTGTGACCTCCACTATACTAGCATCCAACGAGGCCCGCAGCTCTACCTTCTCATGCATGGACTGTGACAGTCTCTCCACCGCGGCCTCAGCTTCGACCACCTCACTGTCCCAGATGGCCACTGTGGCCTGATAGGATGACTCAACATCAGCTATCAATTTCATCTTTTCTGCTTCTATCAGAGCAGAAAAGTCATTCTGCCGAATACTCTGAAGTTCGGAAAGATGCTGGTCGAGCTCAGCCACCGACGCCTCCAGAATCTCAGCCATATGATCATGGCCCCGGTGGAAGTACGCAAACCTATCATATCCATACTACCTCTGATAGGATTGTCACACCTAAACAGCTATACTATCCATGCTTCTTGTTCAAAGTATTTCAAAACTTGTCCAAAAGTTTTAAAAACTTTGAAGGACGTCTTGTAGAAGCATAAAAAAGAAGGATATTGCTTTTAATTCCACATCCAAAAGGATAAGAAGAGAGGTCTCATTCTACTCTATATATAGAGCCCTCTTGACTCCTTTGAAAAGGGCACCAAAATAAATAAAGAAAAGGGAGCCCGTTATCCAGGGAGCCCGTTCGAGCCACAAAAAGTTGCAGTAGTTCTTCTTCTCTTCTAGGTTGGCTGCAAGTTCTTCACTCGCTGCCAAGGCGAGAAAAAGTTGGACTTTGAGTACAATACGCCTTCACGGGCTAGTACGAAGAACTCCAAGGCGGCACGGGTCATGCGCCTCAAACGTGCTATGCCAACGGCAAACCAGAAGCATGTACTCACAATCATGCGTGCTACTGATGGTAAGCTATACAAAGTTGACTCGGGTGCTTCTGCTCCATAAACGAGACGACCCTCAAAGTCCTTGTCTCACTTGGGTGCATCTGCTGCGTTCGTAAACAAGTCGTGCAAGGCAAATTCTGTGGTCTTGAACCCCCGTGCCTACATTGGTTGTGCGTCTGAGGCTGGTTTAAGTCACTATAAATGTGGTTCCCCCACTATTAATCTGGGCGCGCCTTATGTACTGGATCAGGGGGCGCAACATTCACTTGACCACCACGGCGCTTGGCCTTGCCATGTGCCTGATGGGGGTGTGAAGGTGGCACTCGCCCCTAACGATTTGCGTAATGTGATCATTCATAAAATGCCGATCATGAGAGCCGACCGACAAGCATAATGCGCCCCTCACAGGGCACACTTGTGCTACGGTCGCCATCAGCTGCTGCTGCCGCAAGACAGTGGCTCCACCACCAAGGCAGTCTGTGTTCCAACAGTTGCAACATGCTGTGCCTGTCCGACATCGTCTCAGAAATACGATGCCAATTGAAGACTTTGTAACAGCCTACTCTCAACTAGGCCCATCACTCAGATGTCTCATCTAGCCGTGTCGTCTCAGCTAGCTGCGTCATCCCAGCCCGGCGTATTACTCTCCCAGTGCATCACTCCACCCCATCAGAGTGAATCACTTCTTCGTCAACGCACAGACGCATCTGCCAGCCTGGGGCTCTTCTATAATAATGAGGCTTAGGCACATCAAACCCAAACCATGCATTCAACTTGGCACTCGATGTCGTCTCGTAGAAGAATACTACCAGCAAGCGGCTCGAACATAAACTGCTATGTCCATTCTAACTCGATGAATCTCAGTCTTCTAAAGGAGTTCACCGTCAAAGCTTCTTCGAACAAGGAGAACCATCACCCACAGTACAATGTCTTGTCAAGGAGGAGGATCAGTCGAATCCATCTTCGTCGAGAAGTCAAGGGAGAGACAACAAAACTTTTTCAAACTGTTGCTATTTATAGGCCAGGGCAAATCAAACCCATGTGCCAAGTGGCAACCTTCCCGAAGTTAGTACAATGAACTTGCATTTACAATGATGAATTTGCCTCTTCGAATTTAGATATGTCAGAGAGTCATTAAATGACCCGAAGAAATCAACAGACAGACCAATAAGGATGCGCCATCAGCACCAAGCGCCCGTATGGATGTGCCTAATAAAGCACAGATCCATGCGTCCTGGTGAACACGAACCTATGCGCCTAGTGGGATACAAATCGATGCGCCCACTTCGGCTCGTCACCCACCAAGCAATTAATATGAAAGTGACAGAGTTGGCAGCACGTCCCCTGAGGACTGAACAGTCAACAGCTTTCTGCAAAAAATGAAGCATCGCTGATGTCAGCGTCATCATTACTCTCCTCTGGCGGTTATAAGCCACGTGGCCGATCGACCATTCACATGCGCCTTCGCAGTCATGTGCCCGAAGACTCGCATACGCCTCAAAAGTTGTACACCCAGACCGGTTCGTGACTCCTAAAGGTTACGAGCCAAAGTCTTCTCATGCGCCCAATCCTAGGCGCATCCTGTCAGATCACTCTCCACCAAATCCGAGATCTTTGAGCTACAGACATGCACCACATGTCCTTTGACTCAGTTTAGCCTATAAAGGGGTGCTAACCATCCAAGATCTCAGCAACCGAAAGATCCTCTCCACTGCTACGTACCAGTCCACAAATGCAGCATGAAAGATTCAACCCACAAGTCATGGCGCATCATCCATGCGCCGCTCGCAGCTCCAGCCACATTGCGTTCCCACGTACAGGCGCATCCTACATATGCGCGCATGAGCAGCCCAACCTGCTTATAAATAGAGGGATCATTTCCTTCTTCTATACACACAGAGGGACAGACAGATACAGAGACACTCAACGTCTTCTTCCTCTCCGCAAGTTCCATCACCCAGAGCAACTCAGACCTTCAAAGAACCGAAAACCGTCGTCAGATCGTTAACAGAGTCAACGCATTACCACTTGCTCCATCAACACAGGACCCAGATAAACAAAAGTGTACTCCTAGGACTATATCTAAATCCTACATTGTAACGTTGTTCTGTTTGTAATTGAAATTGCAATCAAAAGATTTTAATGGCAAACAACTTACAGTTCTCTATTATCGTATATAGATAGCTTTGTTTATCAGTTTCTCTCTTATTTTCATGCTTATTTCTTACAGCATTTCATGTATCTTAGCCTATCACATGCTTTATATTTCATGTTAAGATATGAACTGCGTGAGATGTATTGTGCTCGTTCCCGTCCTGATTGGACTGTTAAAAATATTACAGGTGATGAGGAGGAGTTCTGTCCTACATATTATGGCACAGGCTTAGATGACACCGGTGACTTGGACCCTCAGGAGGATCCTACAGTTGCTGAGGACTTGTCTATTGACTAGATTAGATTTCTAGACTAGTTTCTAATTAGTTGTCTTATTTCATGTACTTTTAGTTTCTAGATATTAATAGATATTGTATATTCAGATATTACTCTCATTTGTAGCTGGTTGGAGATTACTCTTTTATTTTATCTTTACATCTATTCTCTTTATTCTACCTTATATGCTGTAATTGAGTTGTACCTTCATATTGTTCTCCTTTTGGAGTGTATATCATTGTACATGTATATTATTGCTAGATGTTGTGACCTAGGATAGTGTTCTACCGTCGATACTGCGGCGTAGACTGGACGTACCCACTTCTCATGCCCTTACACTGGGTACGGGTCGTGACACATTTTTAGTGGTGGCCCATGCAAGTCCAGTCGCAACTAGTACAATTTTGTAGCGGTACTCGAACTAGAGTATCGCTACAGTCTGTAGTAGGATATAGAATATAAGTTAAGGTACTCAATCACATTAGGAAAAATCTTATCTAATTCTTGCTGCTAATTGCCTTCTTTTGAAAAGAACTGTCCTCCTTTGATTATATCGCTTCCTTCTCAGTAATTGACTCTTTGTTTTGATCTGTCTTCAGGATGGTGGAGACACGATCACAGCGCTCTAGTCAAAGGGATACCACTGAGAGGTCTGCCACTTTTTGCCCGACTCAGCAGGGCCCGGGGACCACAGCACCTCTTGTTCCAGCTCAGGTGGGACCGTCTGCAACTTTTGGGGGTGCTCTTCCATCAGTTCCGAGGACTACACCAGGGGTTCAGGGGGATTCCATCACCACCACCGCAGGAGACAGCTGATATGGGGCAGTTCTTTGTCTTCATGCAGCAGATGATGGAGACTCAGCGACGCCAGGCAGTGGATATGAGGCAGGGCATTGACAATGCCCATCAGCTAGCCATGGTGGCAGTAGAGAAAATGACTGCCCAACCGCAGGAGGGACAGATACAGCCGTACCAGCCGAGGACTTCGGGCATTCAGGACTTTCAGAAGATGCGGCCACGAGACTTCAAGGGTACCGAGGGTATCTTATATGCCGATGACTGGATCGAGCATATAGAGGAGATCTTCTGTCTCGCGGAGATACCAGCTAGGCTTCAGATAGAAGCAGCAGGCAGCTAGATACAGGACCTTGCCCGCACATAGTACCAGACCGACCCCAGGGTTGGTACATAGGGGCAGTCTTAGGAGGCTTTCAAGAAGCTCTTCAAGGAGAAGTTCTTCCCCGATACAGTACTTGGCGCCTTGGAGATGCAGTTCGAGAATCTGGTTCAGGAAAACCAGACAGTAGAGGAGTACGCAGGAGAGTTCTGCCGTCTGGGCAGATTTGTGGAGGGCCTGAGTGAGACAGCTAAGGCTAGGAGATTCAGGAAGGGCTTCATTAAGGAAGTTAAGTCCTTGACCAAGAGCAACAGAAATACTACTTTCGAGAAGATTTTGACGGGTGCTATGGCAGCGAAGGACGACCTCGAACTGAAACTGAAGAGAGGTCGTAATTCATATGGAGCCAATGGAAGTGGAGGCCAGGCTAAGAGGCTCCATTATCAGCAGAAGTCGTTCCAGCAGCAGCAGTTCCAGAGTTAAGGTCCTGCACCTTTTCAGCAGAAGCAGATACAGCAGGTACCTAGACAGCAGCAAGTCAGCAGTTGTACTTTCTGCAAGAAGCCAGGACATATATGGAACAAGTGTAGGAAGAGGCTAGGCAAGTGTATCCTTTGTGGTTCAACGGAGCACCAGCTGAGAGACTGTCCCATGTCTTCGGGACGTACAGCTCAGGGAGCAGGAGCCAAGGCTCCGGCAGGACAGCAGAAGGGACCATTGCCACCAACAGCAGACCAGAGGAGGTCAGCAAGGGCGAGCCTTCGCCATGTCTGCCAAGGATACAGAGGCAGTGGGAGATCTGATAGCAGGTTCTGTTCTTTTCGACTCCTTTCCTGCATTCGCTTTGTTTGATTCGGGGGCTTTCCATAGTTTTGTGTCTGTATCTTTTGTTGTTAGACACCAGCTTTCTTCTGAACCATTTCCTAGGACTTACAAGATCATGACTGGGGGTGGTATCATCCTCATCCGTGATGTTTGCAAGGATCGGAGAGTAGTTTTGGAAGGTCGATAATTGGATGTGAGTCTGCTCGTAATGCCATTACCGAACTACGATATTGTACTCGGTATGGATTGGTTGAGCAGGCACCATGCCAGTATAGATTTTTGCGGTGGTAGAGTTCTCTTCAGAGTGCCAGGAGAGCCAGAGTTCGAGTTCACCAGATGGGAGACGGACCAGAGCAGCGGAGTCTTCTGCGAAGTTTCAGTAGAGGAGCAGAGCGTGCCACATCCATTGATAGCTGAGTTCATGTATGTATTCTCGGAGAAGTTGCCAGGGTTACCTCCAGACAGAGATGTGGAGTTCTCCATAGATTTGGTGCCCGGCGCAGAGTCGATATCTCAGCACGTCTATAGAGTGAACAATAACGAGCTAGTGGAGTTGAAGAAGCAGGTATATGAGTTGCAGGACAAAGGCTTCATCCGATCGAGTTCTTTACCATGGGGTGCACCAGTACTCTTTGTGTCGAAGAAGGATGGGTCGGTACGGATGTGTATCGACTACAGGGCTCTCAACAGCCTCACGATTAAGAACAAGTACCCGCTATCGAGGATCGATGATCTGTTCGATCAGTTGAGCGGAGCGAAGGTATTCTCCAAGATTGATCTGAGGTCAGGTTACCATCAAGTAAAGGTAAAGAAGGAGGACATTCCGAAGACAGCATTAAGGATACAGTATGGCCAGTTTGAGTTCATGGTGATGCCGTTTGGGTTAACTAATGCCCCGACGGTATTCATAAACTTGATGAATAAGGTATTCCACCAGTACTTGGACAAGTTCATGATGGTGTTCATCGACGACATCTTGGTATACTCGAAGACCCCAGAGGAGCACGAGGAGCATTTGAGAGTGGTTCTGGAGACTCTCAGGAAGGAGCAGCTTTACGAAAAACTTTCGAAGTGTGAGTTCTTTTTGGACAAAGTTGATTTTCTAGGTCATGTCGTGACCGGAGATGGGATCTCAGTAGACCCAAAAATGATCAGAGCAGTTGAGGCATAGACAGTATCGAGTTCAGTTGCGGAGATCAGGAGCTTTCTGGGATTGGCAGGTTGCTACAGGAGGTTCGTTCAAGATTTTTTCCAGATTGCAAAGCCATTGACTAGGCTGACCCGAAAGGACGAAAAGTTTATCTGGTCAGAGGAATGTCAGATTGCTTTCGGTGAGTTGAAGAAACGAATGACATAGCCCCGATTTTGACATTGCCATCAGGATCAGGCGGGTTCACTATCTACAGTGACGCCTTAGGGAAGGATCTGGGTTGTGTCTTGCAACAGCATGGGAAGGTGATTGCCTATGGATCCAGAAAATTACGTCTGCATGAGAAGAACTACCCTACCTATGATTTAGAGTTGGCGGCAGTTAATTTTGCTCTTAAGTTGTGAAAGCACTATCTATACGGAGAGCGTGTGGAGATCTTTACGGACCACAAAAGCTTGAAGTATGTGTTTACACAGAAAGAGCTCAATATGAGGCAGCGCAGATGGTTGGTGTTGATGAAGGACTTCGACATTTCTTTGTAGTATCACCCAGGGAAGGCCAACGTGGTTGTCGATGTCTTGAGTAGATATCCGGTAGCTATGTGTTTGACGATGGATCATCATTTGTTAGCAGATTTAGAGAGCCTAGGGATTAAGGTGATTGTGCCAGGAGTTCAGATTCAGATGTAGGGCCTTCAGATTCAGTCAAACCTGATGGAGATGACCAAGTTGACTCAGTTGGAGGATGTTACTCTGCGATATATCTGAGAGCAGGTCCGAGCAGGATTGGTGGATGATGAGTTTATTCTCGCAAAGGACGGCACATAGAGGCACGGTTCCAGACTGTGTGTGCCTAGCAGAGAGCTTCAGAAGCAGGTTATGCAGGAGGCCCATCGCTCTCAGTACTCTATGCATCCAGGTGCCAACAAGATGTATAAGGATCTGGAGGAGCACGTATGGTGGTATGGGATGAAACAGGAGGTAGCTCGCTTAGTAGCCAGGTGTTTAGTCTGTCAACAGGTTAAGGCAGAGAGAGGTAGAGGCCAGGAGGACTGTTACAGCCATTGTCCATTCCGAAGTAGAAGTGGGAGCACATCACGATAGACTTTGTTTCTGGATTACAGCGTACACCAGAAGGAAAAGACACGATTTGGGTCATCGTAGACATGTTGACCAAATTAGCCCATTTTTTGCCATTTAAGGTGGGTACGTCTACGGAGAGGCTAGCAGAGATGTATATATGGCAGATTGTCAAGATATACGGAGTTCCGATGAGCATTGTCTCGGATCGGGATAGTCGCTTTACTTCCCATTTCTGGTGGAGTCTACAGACTAGTTTGGGCACTTAGCTCAAGTTCAGTACTGCATATCACCCTCAGACGGACGGACAGTCAGAGAGGACTATTCAAACACTCGACAACATGCTGCGGACATGTGTCTTAGATTTTGGAGGCTCTTGGGAGGATTATTTATATTTAGTGGAGTTTGCATACAACAACAGTTTTCAGGCCAGCATTGGGATGTCACCATTCAAGGCATTGTACAGGCATAGATATCGTACACCCTTGTCTTGGGATGACGTTGGAGAGCGAGCTTTATTGGGACCTGAGATAGTTGTTGACACAGCCGAAAAGGTGAAGCTCATCAGAGATCGACTTCGTATGGAGCAGGACAGACAGTGGCATTGGGCCGACAGCGACCGAAGACCTTTGCAGTTTGAGGTACAGCTTAGACTTAGGAGTAGGATTTAGTTTATTTTATGATTTTTGTTTTGTTTAATCATGTGATTATTATAGTTAAGCTTGAGATTGTGTTTGTGCTAGGTTGGAGATCTGGTGTTCCAGAGGATATCTCTGATGCGTGGTACTATTCGCTTTGGTGGAGGTGGAAAGTTTAGTCCGCGTTTCATCGAACCTTTCGTCATCAGCGGAAGAGTCGATGATGTGTCATATAGACTGGACTTTCCCCTATATTAGAGGGAGTCCACAATGTATTCCATGTGTCGAAGTTGAGACGGTATGTGGCAGATCCCAGCCATGTATTGGACCATTCCGAGATCGAGGTGGGCCCTACTCTTAGTTATCCAGAACAGCCTGTGGAGATTCTGGATCGACGGGAGAAGGTGCTGAGGAACCAGACTATACCCTTGGTTCATATAGCTTGGAGGCACTACTCTCCAAGTAAGTCTACCTGGGAGAGAGAGGACGAGATGCGCAAGAAATACCCTTATCTTTTTCTGCCGTGAGGTATGACTTTCTATTCTTCACATCTTTTCAGTTTTGTCTTTAATTTCGAGGATAAAATTCTTTTAAGGAGGGTAGATTTGTCACACCCATTTTCTAGTCAAGAGTATTTTGGTAATTGTAAATTTTCTTTGATTATTTTAATATATTACATTATTGATGTTGTGATTTGGCCTGTAACAGTATAGCCTTGGTGCAACCTAGCCTAGTGACTCACCATGAATTAGTGACTTAGTAACATGATTAGTTAGGGTTAGAAATTCTATTCTAGTTAGTTTCAGGTTAGGAGCTAAGTAGCATGTTGATTAGAGACTAGTTAGAAACTTTTAATTAATGATTCATTTTATCATAGGAAGAAGCCCAAAGCCCAACAGTTAAGGAAACCCTGGCCCATCCATGTTGTGGCCGGCCAAGCTAGGTCAAGGGGGAAGTCTATTTAATATCTCCTACTGAGAATTCTTCTCTTTTTCATTTCCTTCTCTCTTGGCAAAAGCCTAAGTAAGTATTCCTCATATCTTCTTCATTTTTTCTCCTTTTAAACCCTAGTCTTTGCATTAGGTTTTGATCTTTATATATGAATATTGATGGTGAGGAAATTCAGAATTGAAGTGCATTGGAGTTTTGGAGCCGCAAGGAGGATCTTCACATTTGGAGCTTTCTATAGGAAATTCATCTCACTAGGTAATCTCACCAAAACCCTTTAATTTCATAAATTTTCCCGTAGATGCATCCATCTAGGTGTCCCCTAGCTGTAGGATGAGTTTCGTAGAAATTGATAGTGGTTTGGTGTCCGTATCGGACACGTATCAGTATTTTTGTGTTTGTGTTTGATGAAATGCCCCAAAGGGATTTTTATTCGAAATTTTGAAAAATTGAATGGTTTGTAGATCTATATTGACTTTTGATTTTGTG
>JANAVB010027276.1:0-26186 GCA_029216955.1 Iris pallida | reverse complement strand
GAGAGAGAGGAGATAAGCTTATTAGGCCCGCACTGTAACCGCCCAATCAATAAAATGTTCGAGATATAGAAAAAAATAGCTCCGAACGTTCTATAACTACTCAAATCATGCACAGACACTATTTGAGCCAATTGGAATATATCGTGCCCCAACTTCGTACCTGCGCTAATAGCGCCACCTGCTCTTGCACGCACTTGTGCAACACGCACACAGCACGCACCGTGTGCAAACTGTGTGCCAACTGTTCTACTATCTGGCAGCGCCATCTGGCCGTGCCAACCGGTAACATCTGGCCACACGATCTGGTCACGCCAACTGACACGCCATCTTGTCGCATGATCGGGCAGCGGGTACAGGCGCACGAATGGCTGTGCAAAGGCTCGCTCAACGAGCGTAACTTATACGCACTATACGCCTATCGACGGTATCGTGCTAAGTGCAAAGTGCGCCAACGAAATGCCATATTACGCCCCGTGAGCCCATGATACCGAGTCTGAGTTGCTAAGTCCCTACGGGGCTTAGCTCCAATAGAATAAATTCCAATAGCAAAAAGCATTAATGCTTTACCATGGAGTCTTATCCTTACATTCTAGTAAAATCACCCACATGGTTCCCTTCTTAGGGTCACCACCCGATGTGCACATCTCAACACATACCAGGTATATATTGAGATACAACTCATGGTGCTTTTCCAATGTGGGACTAAATAATACTAGGCATGTGTTGAGAGAAAGCTCTCTCTATGTTCAAAAAGCTCCAACAATCCCCCACATATCTTGATATATGGTTTGAGTGTTCCCCACAATAACTGTCCATCATGTATTAGGAGAGATGTCGCTGACGACTGAATCTTCCCGCATGGGTCAAACAACAGACTATAATACAAGAATGGACTAGCATTGAATTCTGCACCATAGCTGTAATTCTTCCTACTCACATAATGTAGTTACATGTGCTTCTGGCTGCACATTAAAAGCCCTGTGCCAGCCTGGTTTCAATGTATAATTTTGGGTGTCTACAAGTTTACCCTCAAGAGACGCCTGCTATCTCTGTCCATACACTAGAGGTGAGTTCTTCATTAAAGAGACATGGCATGAAGCCTTGCGCTTCCCTTGCGGTACTATGCCTCTATGACATGGCCTAAAGCAGATGCATTACCTCTACTCGGGAACCTCATCGTAGTGTCATACTACTGTAGCAGAGGTCACAAGCCTTTGTGTAGTGCCAAACTACCCAGCATAAAGCCTTAGGCTTCCTTGCGGTATTATGCTGCAACGATATGGCTTGTAAGGCCGAGGCTTTACCACTATATGGGTACCTCATCATGGTGTCACCACTATAACAGAGGACATCCCCCCCTTTGTAGTGCTGTCTACAACTCTTTAATTTTATCATACAGCATCAGAATACCTTCTATTTGCGGTGCTACACCACTGTGGCTTGTCTTGCAAAGTCGAGGCATTACTCCTACCTGGGAACCTCATATTGGAGTCACCCCACTGTAGCATGGAGTTTCACTCCTTGTATGCTGCTGTACCGTGCTTTCTATAAAGCACACTAGGCATTTACCCTGCCTGAGAACTCATTAAGGCGTTTAAGCCATCCTCAACACAGGATCCGTTTTCTGTAGAAAACATATAGTAATTAACAGTGGTTATAGGTCCGTAACCTTTTTATGCCACAGAGGATATGTACCTACTGTTACTGATATTTTCCCAGTTAGTGGCCTCCCTTGAACCAAAAGATAGATGCCTAGTAGATTTCTCTTTAAACTAATAGCTTAAAACTTTATGGTAGAATTATAATAACAAAATATCAAAATGCCTTTAAGCCTATTTTATAAACTGTGTCAATAACCAGCTGGCCCTTGGTGAACGGATCCTCCAGGTTCTCCTGACTTCGAACATCAATCACTACAATGACACCTCTCTTGATGAGATCGTGTACTTCCTGTGCTTTAACCGCACAGTCATTTTTTCTCATTGAAGAGGTCATTGATCCACCACCACCACCGCAGTCGTCTGGTTGTCGTAGTATATCGGAATCCCAGGTATTTGTGCCCCAACTACTGGAAGATCATACATGAGCTGCAAAAGCCATTCTGCTTCCTCCGTGCGGTATCAAGTACAAAGAACACAGATTCCATAGAGGAACGAGAGAGCATAGTCTTCTTCTTCGACTTCCACGATATAACTCCATCCATTGTGAAAATAAATCCACCTATGGACCTCTCGCTCTCCAATTTTAAGCACCAGCTGGCATCACGGAAGCCATCTACTATCGACGGATTTCTGTAGTGCAGTGCATATGTATGAGTCTTTTTGTGATTCTTATTACTCGTTTCACAGCTTTATAGTGCTCAATGCCTGGGTTGCTCGTGAAACGACTTAGCATTCCCATGGTGAAAGCTATGTCAAGCCTTGTGGCAGTAGTACCATACATCAAACTCTCGATGATGCTTGCATACTCTAGCTGTCTGACACTTTCTTCGAATTAGGCTTCAGCTTCATATCATACATAAGGCGTATCGATCCCTGGAAGATCCTGATACCCGTAGCGTGTGACCATCTTCTCATATAATGAGACTATGGCACGCCAGTCAAGTGTCTGTCCAAATGATCTTGATCCCAAAGATCACATCAGCTTCTCCAAGTCCTTCATACTAACTTAGTCGAGATAAACTTCTTTCTCTCTATGGCATAGCCATATCCGTACCTAGGATAAGTATATCGTCTATGTACAGACAAACGATTACACCTCTTCCATCAGCACACTTTGTGTAAACAGACTTGTCCATCTCGCTGACCCTGTAGCCATTTGACCTAATAACCTTGTCAAACTTCATGCCACATCTTGGGAGCCTGTTTAAGATCGTACAAGGATTTTACCAACTTGCAGACTTTGTCTTCAAGACCCTTGACGATAAATCTCTCTGAGTGTACGTAAACTCTTCGATTAGCTCGCCATTCAGAAAAGTCATTTTTACATCCATGTGATGTATCACCAACTTATGTATTGCTGTAAGCAATCAACATTCTGATGGTGGTCATCCAGGCTACTGGACCATACGTGTCAAAGTAGTCGATCACCTGCTTCTAAGAAAACCCTTTGGCTACTAGCCTAGCCTTGAACTTGTCAATAGTTCTATCTGCTTTCATCTTTTCTTGAAGATCCATTTTTCATATGATGGGTTTTGCTCCTTCAGGAAGATCAACCAACACCCAAGTGTTATTAGAGGTGATTGAATCAATTTTATTTCTATCGCTTCCCTCCAGAAAATAGCGTCTTCGGTCTTTATCGTCTCATCATAGGTAAGTGGATCTGCTTCCACATGATAGGTGATAAATTCATTACTGAAGTCCTTCGGCTCCTCACTCGCTTAGTTGACGACTCAGCGAGCTCCGGTTCAACAGTTATTTCGACATCTTGGACTACGTTCTCATTGGAAGCTTCAGTTTTTGTGTACCCTCATTGTTCTCCAAATCCTCACAAACAATAATCTTGTGCCTTGCAAACTTGTCTTCAAAATATTCTGTGTCGCAAGATTCAATGATATGATTTGATTCAATATCAAGAAATCTCGAGCATCACTCTTTTTGGCATAACCCAAGAAGATTGTCTTAGTAGTCCTTGTCCCAAGCTTCTGAATCTTCAGATCTGGAAGCTTCACATATGTCAGACACCCCCACACTCGAATGACATTCAAGTTTGGTCTGACTTTGAACCAGAGTTTATGAGGAGTAATGTTTAAAGTTGCATGAGGAACTCTATTTGAATAAAAGTGACCGTCATGCAGCTTCTTTCCAGTAGCATTTTGGAAGACCCGCAGTCAACAGCATTAAGTTTATCATTTCTGTCAATGTTCTATTCTTCCTCTCTACTACTCTGTTAGATTGAGAAGAATACAGAGCAGTAGTCTCATTGAATTCCATGTTCTTTGCAGAATGATGCAATTCATCAGACTGATACTCTCCTTCTCAATACTTCTTATTCTCTTAAATTATTGTCCAGTTTGTCGTTCAGTCTAGGCCCTGACTCTTTGAACTTCTCAAACGCTTTGCCTTTAGCCTTCAATAAGTAAACGAACATACTTTGAAAAGTTATCAATGAAGGTTATGAAATACTTCATCCCGACTCTTTGTAGAGAATTGTTTAAGTTACAAATATCAGAGTACCAACTCCAGAAGATCTGTGCTTTGATTAACCAAAGGAAAGGGTTTTCTTGTGATCTTCGTCTGAGAACAAACTTCACATTTCTCTACCTTACCCCCACATTTGGAGATGACTCCTAGACTAGATATTCTGTTTATTCTTTTACAATGAACATGTCCTAGTCTATTATGCCACAACTCAGAGTATAAGAAGAATGAGCGATTACATTAATATTAGACTGATTTATAAGCTAAATCTTAAACATTTTTCGATATAAAATGCTTTCCCGAAGTATGCTCCCTTTATGGACATCACTATCTGGCCAGCATTGATGTCCATCATTAGGCCTACATTACAGAGTAGACCTCTAGAGATCAGGTTTTTTGCGATAACAGGTATATGCTTCATACCTTGAAGCATCAGAGACTACTCTGAAGTCAGCTTCAATACCACCGTCCGATCTATTGCACTTCATCTTGTGTCTGATTGGCCATCATAACAACTTCAGAAGTTGGTATATAGGTAGTGAACCATTCCTTGCTTGAGTAGACATGGCAGGTGGCACCAGTATCTACCCACCAGTCAGAGTCAGTCCCCACCGCAGTGACCTGCGCAATCATCGCAACAACTTTAGTGATCATTGAAACCTTACTAGGCTCATCTTGCTCTGATTGCTTGGGCTTAGATTTGCATTCACTCTTAAAGTGGCCCTTCTTACCACACTTGAAGTAAGGCAACTGGGACTTTGGCTTCTGTTGTTTGAATGAAGTTCCTTCACTTTCAGATTATTAGGATCCTTCTTTTTGTCGTGGAAAGTCGCATGCTTTCCCTTGTGAACCAAATGGCATTAGCTATCTGTTTGGACAGCGCGTCCACCTTCAGTTGAGCCTTCATCTAGTTCTCAACATAGATTTCTTATAGGAGATCTTCGAGACTGATCTCAAGTTTCTTCCTATGCATGTTTGCATAGAACTTTCTCCACCCAGCAGGGAGCTTAGAGACGATCCCTCCAACAACAAACTTGTCAGTTAGAGGCATCCCCTCATCTTCAACTTCTGTCACAGCTTCATGAACTCTTTCACCTGCGGCAGCATAGTCTTCTCGTTTTCAAGAGCCATTTATGATATTTTTCAACGATAAATATCTTCCTATGTTTTTTGTCACTCTCCGATCCTGATATACGTATTCTTTCATGAATTCTGTACATGGTATCCCATATTTAGCATGTGCATAATTCTATTATTATTATTTAATGGTTTGCATGTAGTTTTTAAGCATGTCATTAGTGGAAGGGTTAGAGCATGTTTAGAGATTAGGGTTTTCTTAAGCCAACCCAACCCCTATTTATAATCTATTCCTCACTCTCTCTCCCCATTCACTCCTCCATTTATTTCTCTCAACCACCACTCCCAAGCAAGTACAACTTGCTCAAAAGTGGAGATTAGTGAATATTCCCTTCTTAATTTTTCCTTGATATTATTTGTATTATCTTCTCTTCATTCTCTACAAGTTTAGCGCTTGAAGATTCTAATTTTTATGGCTAGATTTGTGTAGACCTAAGTTCCTAAAATCTAGGATTTTATGGGTTTTCATGGTTTTAATCTATCAAACTTGGCTATTTTCGAAAACCAATGGTCTATGTTGTAGAAAATTTGATTCTACACAGTTTTGACCTTTGGAAAGTTAATTTCGACTGGTTTGGAGGAAGTTATGGCCGAAGTAATAGTTGGGTTTTACCATGGTTCGCCTACGCTGGCTCTGGCAGGGAAGACGAACAGTTGCAGCCGTATGTTCAATTCTCAATCGCATAAAGCTTTGCAGCCGCATGTGCTCAATCCAGCCGCATAAGCAATGGTGGCCGTATAAAGCTTTTCTTCAGCCACATAAAGCTTTCTTCAGCCGCATAAAGTTTTCTAGCCGCATAAGCATTAGTCTGGCCGTATGAGCATTCGCAGTCGTATGGCGCATGTCAGCCCATAAGCATTTGCCGCCGCATGAGCCCATGCCGCATGGCATAGCAGTGTGAGCCGCATAAGATCCCAACCGCATAGCCAGTTTTATTTCTCGGCCGCATAAGCTCGTTTCAGATCCTAGCCGCATAAGCCCGTTCCCTGAGCTGCATGAGTTCCTTCGGCCGCATGAGTTCCTTCAGCCGCATACGCTCGTATTTTCTCCAGCCGCATGCTTTCTTCTTGGCCGCATGTGCCCGTCTTTCCTTCAGCCGCATTGGATTCCTTGACCCTGGCATATGAACTTGGTCCTTTCCTAGCCGTATGAGCTCTTTGATCAGCCGCATGAGTCTGGGCCGTAGATAGTCTGGCCGCATGACCTCATTAATTTTGGAACCGCATGTGCCTGTCCATTTTGAGCCGCATAAGCTTGTTGGTTCTTGGCCGCATGAGTCTCAGTTGCTGTTCTCTTGGGCTTAGTCCTCATTTCTGAGCTGACTACCTATGATGGCTGGATATCCCTATGTGTGTACCGAGGTATAATCTATGTGAGCACCAAGGTGCTATCCTATGTGCTAAGTGTTCCTACATGATACCTGCCAGTACCTCCAAGAGTCTAGCTTTTATATAAGTCATGGTCAGTAGCAATGACGTGGTATGTGTTGTGTGCTGCATTACACCAAGAAGGGGGTATCTATGTTTGACTCCGTGAGGCAGTATGGATTCCTTCCTGGGGTACTCGTACAATGTACGACATCTAGAGGAGCGAACATGTGACCACGACATGTGAGCTCTGAGGATAACATAGGGATTAATTAGGCAACCAACCTGGTAGATGCATTGGGTGGAAGAATCCCGAGATCGTGCCATACTAGCCACCCCAGGTCCAGACCTGACGTGTCGGGTTGGCCGCCACGGATATGGTTACATTGCCTATAGCGGATAGCTATATCCGACTCCTACGAGCTATGTGTTAAATGTTTTAGCGCGGTAGCCCTTCGGGGGACTGGTGCATAATCAAAGTGTTATACGTCTTATGGTTTGGCGAGCCCTGCTGGTTGACACGATCTAGGATTCTTTTAATCAGTATCGCGGGGATAACTCCGCCAAAGATAGAAAGCCGTAGGAATGAATGGCCACTTGGAAAACGACTTGACTGTGCTTGAGCCTTCCACTAGTAGCCGAGGGACATGGACTGTCACGGTACGTGGTCCAACCCATATCCTTGTTTGGTTGTTGGTTGGTCTATCGTGCTAGACAGGCTGTGGACCGAGGTTACGACCGAAAGCTTTATTTAATATTGATAATTTATGCTTGGGTTTTATCTCACTCTTTTGTGCTCCCTTGTGGTACTTGCTATTCGGGGCTGACCCCGCTGGTTTTGTTTGGCCAGATCACGTAGCAGAGCCTGAGGATCCGAACTTCTTCCTTGACGTCAATGGTGCATACTAGGAGCATGGCTGGCGGGAGACTTGACTGGGTTTCTTCTCCGCCACTCTTGTATCTTTACTTATGTCCTGACGTTTAGCCACCGGCACCTGTTTAACTGGCTAATCTAGACATTTTGTCTTTGCACAATTGTAATTAAATCAGACTGCAGCTGAATACAATTTTGTACCTATGACTTTCTGGGCTAGCTATCTTATAAAGCTAGACCCCCATGATCATTTTGATGAAGCATCAGGGATGTCTTATTGCTTTAATCTTATATGTTCATTATTTGATGTTTTCTTGCTTGAATGATTGAGACATAGATGTTCTGTGTGACCCTAGGAGACTTGCATGTAGCATATACCCCCTTGTCTTCGACAGCCACGATCGCCGTATGACATTTGTATACCTCATATGGAGTTGCTAGCCTAGTCCGTCTCCGTATTTCGGTACTGGGGCGTGACAAGGTTTTATTGGTGGCCCATGCAGGTCTGATTTTTAGACTTGTGGGGTGTAACTATTATAGGAGTCTCAATCAAATTTGTCCCCTTTGAATCTCTTGCCTCGATTTCTTTTTCCTACCGTGATTGATCACCTGAATTGCATCCTCGAATCTTCCTCATCCTGATAATTAATATCATGTACCTTTCCCTATAGGGGTGCTTCTTTCTCGGTAGCTGGCGAGGCCAACATGGAAGAACAACCGGCAGAGCATGGCTCGACGGGGCAGCAACCGGAAGGAGTACATTCTCCTGACCAGATCCGAGTGGAAGTGATATCAGAGCCAGTGGAAGCGCAGGTTCTAGAAACTCCTGCCCAGCGGTGGCAGGAGCGATGCCAGTACCTGATGTTGCAGCACTCCTGGAGGTCATCCGGGGATTCCTGGCACTCAGCAGCGTCAGGTGGCAGCCCATCAGCAACAGCAGACCCGACAGCAGAAACAGAATGTGCTACTAAATCAGGGGGTTACAATTAGCCCTCGAGAGAAATGTCAGGAATGATTCGGGAGCGTCGGAAAGGTTTTGTCGACTCAACCGAGATATTTGACGGCACGGAGGATGCCATCACGGTGGATGCATGGCTTCAGGATACTGAGGCCATCTTGACCGCAGCGAAGTTCCAGTAGAAGAGAAGGGTTGACCAGGTTAGACTGATACTTCAGGATCTCGCCCACGATTGGTGGACATCAGTAGAGGTTGGACTGAGGCATCCTGTTCCCTGGGATAGCTTCAGTACCAGATTCAAGGCAAGTACTTTGGCGTGGTAGCGCGGTATGAGCTACAGCAGAGGTTTATCAGTCTCAAGTAGGCTGGAAAGACGGTAGATGGATGCAGCGGAGTTTTGCAGACTGAGTCTGTTTGCACCGACGATGGTAGCACGGAGGCGGAGAAGGCGATGAGGTTCCAGCAGGGACTTATTTGGAAATTCTACAGCTTGTAGAGGGGCACGACTATCAGACTTTCGATGCCATTTTAACGATAGCCCGGAGGCATAAACTCACCCAACAGAGGTTGGTGACTAGACATGGGGGCCAGAAGAGGTCCCATTCACAGAGCAGGAGCGGAAGAGCAGTACAGCGAACATCGGCGCCAGTCCTCGGCATCCGTATTTATGAGTCAGGAGCACCGTAGAGGACGGCGGTATCAGAGATAACAGCACCAGTACGGTATCAGCAGCCGAGGAACCAGCACAGCGCCAGGGGGCGTATTGGATGTACTTACTGTGGTAAGGGAGGGCACACTAGGGATGTGTGTCATTCAGCTAATGGGTTATGCATGAGGTGTGGCAGTAGACCATAGGATTGCCAATTGTCCTATGATACAGAGGCAAGGAGGGCCAGTTCAGCAGTTTCCGACATTGCCAGCTCCAGGGCGGCACCGAACAGAGGACCAGCACTGGCCGTAAGGCCGCTAGGCCAGTGTCTACCCACGCAGGCTCAGATGTTTCGCCAGGCACAGAACGAGGAAGGCCCACAGAGGCCGTAGCGACAGCATGGTCGAGGAAGGCAGCAGGAGGGAGCTCAGCAAGGCCAAGGCCAGGCCTTCACCTTATCACTGGAGGATGCACTAGCTTCAGGCGACGTGTTGTAGGTAATATTTCTGTTACCTCTTTTCCTGCAGTAGCATTGTTTGATTCGCGGGCTACCACTCTTTTATATCTGCACGATTTACGACATGTATTGGATTGGAATTCGAGGCATTGCCAGAGAGGATGAATATACTCACTGGTAATGGGCTCGTAGGAGTTAGCAGAGTGTGCTTAGCATGTCCAGTTGTAGTAAGTGGGCGATTATTGCCGCATCTTTGATTGAGTTCCCTATGGGCAATTTTGACGTTGTCCTAGGCATGGCCTGGTTGAGAGACATTCATGCGACGATAGATTGTCGGGGAGGTAAGGTAGTATTTAATGTACCCGGCATTGAGGAGTTCGTCCTTGTCCGATCATTGGAGGATCGACCCAAAGGCATCGTTGTAGAAGCATTGGCATAGCTAGAACAGATTCCAAGAGTGGTCAGAGAGTTTATTGATGTATTTCCAGAAGCTTCCAGGTTTACCACCAGTTAGAGATGTGGAGTTTTGCATTGAGCTGAATCCTGGGACGGAGCCTAAAGTCGGCAGGGTCTACAGGATGTTGCAGTCAGAGTTGGATAAGTTGCACCAGCATGAAGAAGAAATGAAGGCGAAGCAGTTTATCCGAGACAGCAAATCGCCCTGGCAGCACCGATGATTTTAGTACCCAAGAAGGATGGATCGACGCGAATGTGCATTGATTACTGGCAGTTGAATGCAGTAACATGAAGAACAAGTATCCGTTACCAAGGATTGATGACTTGTTTGATCAATTGAGTAAGGCTTGCATCTTCTCTAAGATTGATCTTCGATCTAGATATTATCAAGTGAGGGTCCGGAGCAGGACATACCCAAGACAGCATTTAGATCACGGTATGGGCATTATGAGTTTCTGGTGATGCCATTTGGGCTGACTAATGCCCCAGCAGTATTCATGGATTTGATGAATCGCATCTTTCTACCCTATATGGACAAGTTTGTAGTAGTGTTTATAGATGATATCCTCGTCTATTCCAGTAGTAAGGAGGAACATAGAAACATCTTCGGACAGTTTTGCAGACCTTAAGGGAGCATCAACTTTATGCGAAGCTTAGTAAATATGAGTTTTGGTTGGATCGTATTTCGTTCCTGGGACACATTATTTCTGGAGAAGGAGTGTCAGTAGATCCGAAAAAGGTTGAGGCAGTAGAGAATTGGCCAGTTCCGAAGACGGTAGCAGAAGTGCATAGTTTCTTGGGATTGGCAGGTTACTACAGAAGGTTCGTGGCAGACTTTGCTAGGATTTCGGCACCCTTGACGCGTTTGACGCATAAGTATGTAGAGTTTGTTTGGTCAGCAGAGTGTCAGACATCATTTGAAGAGCTGAAGAAGAGATTAATCTCAGCCCCGATCCTGACCCTTCCAGTAGGATCGAAAGGGTTTACAGTGTATTGTGACGCATCCGGGAAGGGACTTGGATGTGTATTGATGCAGCATGGTAAGGTGATAGCATATGCATCTCGACAGCTTCAAGATCATGAGAAAAGCAATCCAACCCACGACCTGGAATTAGCACCAGTAGTGTTTTCACTTAAGTTATGGAGGTACTATTTATATGGGGATCGAGTGGAGATTTACACTAATCATTAGAGTTTAAAGTATGTGTTTACCCAGAGGACCTGAACATGAGACAGAGGAGATGGTTGGAATTACTAAAGGACTTTGATGTAAATCTTCAGTATCATCCAGGCAAGACGAATGTGGTAGCAGATGCCTTAAGCAGGAGAGGGTGCATTCATTCTAACCACGCAGAGACACATTTTGGAAGATCTTCAGGAAATAGGAATTAAAGTGATCTTGCCACAAGATACAACAGTTATGGCCAGTTTGCAATTCAGTCCACTTTAGAGAGGATTAGAACAGCTCAGGAGGATCCGCGAATCCAGAAGCTTCGATCAGAGTGTGAGTCAGGTCTCAGGAAGGTGTTAGTAAGCCATGAGGACGGTACACTTAGGTTCAGAAATCGTCTTTGTGTAACCGGTGGAGACCTTCGACACGAAGTTATGTCAGAAGCTCATAGTTCACCTTATTCTATTCATCCGGAGGCACAAAGATGTACCAGGATATGAAGCAGCACTTTTGGTAGAATGGCATGAAAAGGGAGATAGCGAGTTTGTATCCAGGTGTTTGGTATGTCAGCAAGTGAAGGCAGAGCAGCAGAGACCAGCAGGATTTTTGCAGCCGCTACCTATTGGAGTGGAAATAGGAGCACATTACGATGGACTTTGTGACCGGTTTACCTAAATCTTCGACCGGCCGGAACACAGTTTGGGTAATCGTGGATCGGCTCACGAAGGT
Source organism: Iris pallida (assembly GCA_029216955.1). Taxonomy (NCBI): domain Eukaryota; kingdom Viridiplantae; phylum Streptophyta; class Magnoliopsida; order Asparagales; family Iridaceae; genus Iris; species Iris pallida. The sequence goes on along the minus strand of JANAVB010027276.1, from coordinate 14,248 downwards.
TTCATATTTTCTTCCTTTCAGAGTAGGACAGTCTACTAAGCAGCTGGCAGAAGTGTATATGATGCAGATTGTGAGGCAGCATGGTGTTCCAATCAGCATAGTATCAGATAGAGACACCCGGTTCACCTTCACTTTTGGCAGAGTTTGTACCAAAGTTTGGGTACCAAGTTGAGGTTATTACAGCCTATCATCCGCAGACAGATGGACAATCAGAGAGAACCATTCATACCTTGGAAGATATGTTACGGGCTTGTACTTTGGACTTCGGCGGAACTTGGGAAGATCATCTTCATTTAGTAGAGTTCTCTTACAATAACAGTTATCAGACATGTATACAGATGGCGCCGTTTGAAGCATTGTACGGAAGAAAGTGCAGGTCCCCTCTGCTATAGGACGATATGGGAGAACGAAAATTATTGGGACCAGAGATGATCACACAGACCGTAGAAATAGTCAAGATGATCAGAGAACGGCTTCGAGTCGCACAAGACAGACACCGCCACTGGGCAGATCAGCATCGAAGACCTCTAGAGTTTGGTGTCGGTGACCAAGTGTTTTTGCGGATTTCACCGACTCGGGGTGTCATTAGATTTGGAACCCGAGGAAAGCTTAGTCCGAGATTCTTGGTTCTTTTAAGATTCTCGCTCAGGTAGGCGATGTTGCTTATCACTTGCCCTTCCTCCCTCGCTATCTGGCGTACATGATGTGTTTCATGTATCTCAGTTACGTAGGTACGTCGGATCGAGTATGTCCTCGACCATTCGGAGTTATTGTTGGTACCGACCTAACTTACGAGGAACAACCCGTGTCTATTTTGGACCGACGAGAGAAGGTGCTCAAGAACCGGACTATTAGCCTTGTCCGTGTCGCTTGGGGCCATCACTCTCCGGAAGAGTCAACCTGGGAGCGCGAAGACGAGATTAGATCTCGGTATCCGTACTTGTTCGACTCAGAAGGTATGTTTCTCCTCATGCCTTGGTAATCTGTTTGCATGCTTGTTTTGCACCATTTTTAAATATATGATCAATGACTGCTAATGATAGGTTGATTGCATAGATTGTAATTGCACCTTGCTTGCCTAGATTCCTCTATATTGTCTTGGATGAAATTCGAGGACAGAATTTTTCTAATGAGGATAGGGATGTCACTCCCCGATTGATATACGTATTCTTTCATGAATTCTGTACATGGTATCCCGTATTTAGCATGTGCATAATTCTATATTATTATTTAATGGTTGCATGTAGTTTTTAAGCATGTCATTAGTGGAAGGGTTAGAGCATGTTTAGAGATTAGGGTTTTCTTAAGCCAACCCAACCCCTATTTATAATCTCTTCCTCACTCTCTCTCCCCATTCACTCCTCCATTTATTTCTCTCAACCACCACTCCACAAGCAAGTACAACTTGCTCAAAAGTGGAGATTAGTGAATTTTCCCTTCTTGATTTTTCCTTGAAATTATTTGTATATATTATTCTTCTCTTCATTCTCTACAAGTTTAGTTCTTGAAGATTCTGATTTTTATGGCTAGAGTTGTGTAGATCTAAGTTCCTAAAATCTAGGGTTTCATGGGTTTTCATGGTTTTAATCTATCAAACTTGGCTATTTTCGAAAACCAATGGTCCTATGTTGTAGGAAATTTGATTCTACACAGTTTTGACCTTTGGAAAGTTAGATTTTGACTGGTTTGGAGGAAGTTATGGCCGAAGCAATAGTTGGGTTTCACCATGGTTCGCCTACGCTGGCTCTGGCAGGGAAGATGAATAGTTGCAGCCGCATGTCACTACAAAAAAGTGTCTTTTTGGGACGACACTATAAGGAACACTAGTCTAAAAAGTCCTAAAAGTATAATTCTGGGGACGGCTATATTTTTAGTAACAAAAAGTTACATTTTTTGGGGACAGATTGTAAAAATGGATCACTATTTGGGACTAATAAAAATTTTGTTCCAAAATACACATTCCGTCCCAAATAGATGGCGGGAATGTCACACATTTGGCGGCTAATTGCCAAATTTTAGTGGGGGAACTTAACCTCCACATGTTTCCATCTCAACCGTTCGATAGGATGGATTAATCCAGACCATCCATCCCAAAACATATGAGAACACACTTCTCAATATCAAGCAACCTAAAAATCTCTCCCTCTCTCTTTCGATCAAAAAATAGGTGATGTTGCTGCTCTCTCTCTCTCTCTCTCTTCTCTTTCGACCATTGTTCGACCTGGTGCTCCAGTGTTGCTGCTCTTTTTCTCTCGACCAATGTTCCGACCTGGTGCTCCAGTGTTGTGCTCTCTCTCTCTCTCTCTCTCCGACCGTTGCTCTCTCTTTCTGTCCGACCTTTCAACCCTAGGTGCTCCATTGTTGCTGCTTGGTATATTTTCTCGCTCTTTAGAATTTTTTACCAAAATGTTTTAGTCTTTGCCCTAATTTTTGGATGCATGTTATTTTGTCCTAGATTATTTGCTTAGAATTTGTGTTGTTTACACTATTTACACTGTTTACTCAATTTTTCCTTGAAATTTGAGTGTTTTACACTGTTTACACGGCTGCATGTAATTTTGTCCTAGATTATTTGCTTGAAATTTGAGGGTTTTACACTTTTACTCAAATTTTGCTTAAAATTTGAGTGTTTACACTGTTTATACGGTGCATGTAATTTTGTCCTAGATTATTTGTTTGAGATTTGAGTGTTTTACACTTTACTCAAATTTTTGCTTGAAATATGAGTGTTCTACACAGTTTACATGGCTTCATGTTATTTTGTCCTAGATTATTTACCAATTTTTTGGTCAACATTTGCTCGAAATTGGTTAGCGAAATCTGTGGACATTTCCCTTAGTAAAATATGTGTTTTAAAGTTCTGGACGAGGAATACCCACATAGCGGGTAGTATGGTTTTAATTATTTTCATTTAAGTTACTTGGAGATCATGAAAAAGGAATACATGTTTCTTTTTTTGCTTCTTATGATAATAGAAATTCAATCTACAACACATTGATTTACTCTAATTAATGAATTATAGTCGATTAAATTTATGTTGCACGAACATAGATACGACGTGAAACGAGGACACAGATAAAACAACTATCGCCCTAGTGTATTTTTGATTGTCCGATGTGTGTCCGTGAAGTATTTGATACATGTCCTAAGACACGACATTATCTTATCATACAGAAGTGTATCATATTGTGAATTTGAAGACTGCACTGCCAAATTTGAATTTGCATTAGGTAGAGAGTTACAAGTCCATCATGTCTCACATGCACATCAGTACATGTTAAAGAATACTGCTCTCTGGAATTTTTTTTGTCTGATACTCTTGCTCAGGAGCATATAGTGCTGTGAATGAGAAAACATAATCTCTAAGGTGAATAAGAACTCCTTTTGCTAACATTTTCTGTCAGCTCTGCAAACTTTTCCTTTTTTTCCTGACAATTCTAGATCTCGAATCATAAACTAATTTAAATAGGATTATGTCTATCATCTGATAACGTTTTTGTTAAGATACTGTTATTCTATATGACAGTTTAATCGAGCTCGGTTCTATAGTTCCAAATTTTAGGCCGCATTAGGTTAGAACTTGTACTTCTATCTAGGTTGCACAAAAATTTGGAGGGAAATTTTCTGTGACCAATCCCTATTATTGCTATAAATTAGGTCCGATAAACCACCAAATGTGGCATATTTGCTATTTTTAGTGTTGTAACCTTGTTAATGCTGCCTAAATTGTAATGAGTTTCAAAGGAATCATAATGTTAGCCTCACATGAGAAATACTAAATGATGATGTCGAGCATAATCTTTCCAAAATGAGTTTGTTGTGTACTTATTTGTCCTTCTATCTCACAGGATGTCAGGTTGGACTTGTTTAGAGGACATAGTGCCAAGCCAGCATACAAGGATTCGTAGAAGAGAATTGGGGTGTCGTTTCAACATTGAAAGTTTTACACCCTCTTTTCTTTCAATTTATAAATCTTTGGTACCAGCAGACGAGGAAGTAATAAAGCAGAAACAACTACTGCTCTCACTGAGAAAATTGGTGAAAAAAGAATGGTCCAGTGCTCAGCTGCACCTGTATGGATCATGTGCTAATTCATTTGGGGTTTCCAACAGTGATGTTGATATTTAACTTTCAATTGATGATACCAATATGAGCAAGTCAGAAATTTTGTTGAGAATAGCAGATCTATTACAGAAGGAAACTCTTCAAAACGTGCAGGTAAATGTAACATTTATGATCATTTATTTCATTGACTCAAAGTATAACCTCCTAACAGTATCTTTTGTTCACCTCGCTCTAAAGTTGTTTAAAATTCTATAAAGCTAAAGTATACGCTTGTTTTGCAAATCTTTAAATACAATATATGGGCATGCTTCCTTATTTCCTTTCCTTTATATGTTCACATTTAAGGTTGTCAAACTGTTGTCAGGTCTATACTTTAGTGATCTCATTACATTTCAACTGATACAGGCACTAACTCATGCTAGGGTGCCTATTATGAAGATGATAGATCCAGTAACTGGGATAGCTTGTGATATGTGCATTAACAATCTTCTAGTTGTTGTTAATACAAAGCTACTTAAGAATTATGCACAGATTGATGAGAGATTATGGCAGTTAGCTTTTATTGTGAAAGACTAAGCCAGAAATACAGCGAAACCTTATCTAGTTATCTGTAAGTTAATATATCCATGCTTGTCCATCAGCTGTAGATAAGTTGTTCCGCTGTTCTAACTTACAGTTTTTTACTTTCCAGGTATGTGCTAATGTGCATTCACTTCTTGAAACAATACAAGCTCGCAATTCTTCCTTGTTTATAGGTTAGTTGCATTTCATATTGAAGAATGAATTTGATATATTTTTTGTTTTACCTTGGACATCCAGACAATTAGTCTGATACTGTTGATAATAAGCATAAACTCTCTTATGAAGAGATTTATATGCTTAATTTCTGCAGAAAGAAATTTATATCTAATATGACTGAAGCTAACTTTTAGATATTTATATTCTACTAACTTTGTGCTGGAATATGGAATTACATTGATAAAAAATAATGTTAAATTATATGAAATGATTTTAAATTAATTAAAAAGAATCGATTCAATAGATTTTTTATATAAAAACTAGATAATATATGCAGAAATAAATGTTATGTTGTTTTCACATTTATACTTACCAACCGTCAATGGAGATGATTGGATACTGAAACGACCATAGAAATTCCAACCTAATCACTTCTTTGGTTACAGATCAGCAAAAGCTTAGGTAGCAAGAACACAACCATACATTGTAAAACTTGACTTTTCTAGTCATATGTCAATATCAACTATAATACAGTGCAACATTCCAAAATAAAATGCTACAACTGTCGAATCAGAATATGTAAATGAACCATAAACAAAATAAGTAGAATAAAATAAAATGGCAAGTTATTCTAAGAAAATCATATAAAATAACAAAGACATCATAAATTTCATAGCCCATTCTCTTCTTTGTGTGAGCATGTTGCAAAACAGAGTTGTGGCTCATCCGCAATGAAGAAAAAAATGCGAACTATGAAATCGAAGTTCATAAGAAATATGTAGCTATGAAACCCTAAACTGACAAGAAATTTCAAGTTTTTCCAAAAAAAAAATTTCATTTAAAGAGTCTCTTGCAAAAAGCAAGTTTATGAGATTTCAATGGTTGATTCGGTTCACAAAATTTAGCGATCCGGATCAAGTACCATAAAACTCCAAATAGGAAATATACCTCGAATAGGAACACTCATATCAAGATGGTTCAATTGGGGTTTAGGTGTACGGGTAGGTATGTATGCAACCACCTTGAGAAGGCAAAGCTTTGAGGGTTTTCGTGCCTCCTTTCTTTATCATCTACTTTTCATCAGTAATGGCTGCAATCCTTTGAGAAAGCAAGGCTTTGAGGGTTTTATACCACCATTCTTTATCTACTTTTGCATAAGATGGCTACTATCTTCCTTTTCTCTGTTAAAAGCAATACAACTGTTCAAGTATGGCAGTATCGACGGTTTCAGATTGGAGTATCAGTATTTTGGGTATCGGAAGGTATATAACTATTAATAAATTTGTTTAAAATTAAAAATAAATATTTTCTACATTTAGACATAATTTTGATTATATTGTTTCTTAGTAATTTTGAAATTTAATAGTAACCATTGCTGGTTGGTTTACTTACGATAAATAAGTTTCCTTCATTTATATGCTTTTATAACCTTACTACTTTTATACCCTTGTTGATTGGTCTTTTTTGTTCATTTTTTCGGCCGAATTGACTGGAAAAGAGATCTCCAGCGTCGGTATCGGTTAGTATCAGTGGCGGTCGGTATCGGTTCCGGACATGCCAAACCATATCAATATCGGCCATATTTTATCGGTATCGGCCGACACTGCAAACTATGCTTCCAATGCAATATCTTCCTAGGATCTTGATTCAGAATTCAGTTCGACTCTAGTGGGTTCTTAGGTCTACAGATTAATTTCTGTCTTTAATGCCACCTCTCCCCCCTTAAAACTCAATTTCTTTAAGGATCATGGTAGTTGCTCTTATCCTGGAACATCTATGCTACTTTACGTTTAAGATAAGGACACAATACGAATACGGAATACTAACATTTCCTAATAGGTACAATATAGTCACCGATGTTGCACCAGTGCACACACCATTTTTCCATGTCCTAGCAACATAGGTGATAAGCATTGATAAGATTTTTTATAATTATTATACTGTCTACAACTTTTAAAGGGAAACTTTATTAGAAGGCCTATCATAGCAATACACCTTTCCTAATATACACATACACACTAAAAATGTTAATAAAAAATTGTTAGAATGCAGTCAATTGTCATTAACTCGGAGCAGATTGGCATTTTGTTCACGTTGTTGAACTAATGCTCAGGCTCTTCTTTTATTTTACAGGACAATGTGCACTCAAATTTTATTACTGAACTTGGCGGCATCTATCCCTCGTATTGTTACTCCAGCGTGGCAGGTGACTTGAAATTTTTATACCGTAACTGATTAAAGTTTTTTTATCTTTGTTGTGTCATGTCTTGTTATAAGAAGTATTTTTTGCAATCTAGAAAAGCTTATGTTTGTATCATATATTGTTGAAACCCCAGTCAATGTTTATAATTTTACACTAATTAAAAGGTCGTCAAGGAAACAAATCTTTGATTCAAAAGTTCAAAGATGTATAGTTGTGAGCTTGTATCATTATATTGATACAGGCTCAGTAGCAAATATTTTTTATATACATATTGAATCTAATTTTCTTAAATCTAATACAACACATGTAGCAAATGATGAGGAAAGCAACATCCGGGGTCCTCGAGTCTTGATCCTCCATTGATGCTGGGCTTGACCCTCTGTCAATGCTTGCGTTGCCAATGTCTAGTGAGCTCTGATATGCTCTAATACACCAGTGTGCGCTTAAATTTCTTATGATATGCCACTGTGCAGTAGATACTTCTTCTGATACTCAGGGATCTTGCTATGGAGGTTTGGTTCTTCATTGGTAGAGCTGGTTGAGCCGCATCATGGATGTTATTGAGCTCTTGCAAACCCACGGTGAGCTTCGATCTGATGCCTAGCTTCAACTGGGATCAAATCGTACAGGAAGAGTATTTTATTATGATTTGAACTTCCTTGCATAGATTTTTACTATGGTTTGAACTAACTTCTATGTCTTATTACTGTGTTTTTACATGGCTTACTACTATGGTTTGAAATTCCTTACGACACTGTGTTGGACTATCTTGACGGCACCTACCTATATATTGCTACATTTATTATGCATTTTCAGGTTGCATACAATAGTTCTACGCATAGGTCATCTCGTATTGCAAAGAAATTTATAAGGAGTGCATCTACCAAACTATTTTAGTGTCACTGTTGGTGCTATTGCTATTTTTGATTAAGTTGGATGCTGCCAGAAATGGGGTTCCTTCTATTTATTACAGATTTGCATATACTTTTGCATAAATAGTTTTTAACCTTGCAGTTTTCCTAGCTAGATAGCAAATTATTAAGAGCTTTGTGTGACAAATGTCATGTCACTTCTTATGTTATCTATCATCAACCACTGCCATATGCTTTAATGTCCAGTCCAAAAAATGTGGTTTCCCTAAGATATTCATACAGGCATTGACAACTAGTGGCAGTTAGTTAAAACGTGCAAGTGTTAATAGTATAGGTCACATATGTATTACTTAAATTCTATTAACTTGACCAATTAGTGTGTGGATTGGCATCTGGTGAAGGAATAAGTAAAATGAGGTCTTGAGCTTGTCTTTGCTTTGGTTCCTTCCCATGCATGTCCTGGGTGTCATGGGGTTAATGACAACCATCAGACATTGGGACAAAACCTTAAAGGATGTCATGGGGTTAATAGAATGGGGTTAATGACAACCATAAGACATTTGGTTCCTTCCCATGTATGTCCTGGATGTCATGGGGTTAATAGAATTCTCTGTTTTCTCTTTTTCCTGGACCGATTTTTGGACTCAACTTTTTATATTGTCAGTACAGATTTTAACTTTTACATTGATTTTTCCAGCTTATTACTGTAATTCTTGCTAGAATAATTGTAGTTCCCATTTAAAATGCTTTCCAATTTTTTCGTCTTCACTTAAAGCTTCATTTTTCACTTGAAGCTTCCTTTGTCACTTGAAGCTTTTTTTGTACATTGTTGTTTTCCGAATTTTTTTGTACGCAGGTCTGTACAATTTGGAAGAACTGTTAGTAGGTTTGTACAATTTGTTTAAACATTCACGAACTAATATGGTCTAGTCTGGACAATTTGGAAGAACTTGTCTTTCTTTTTTGGTTGTTCGTGTACAGTTAGCAGGTTGCTAATATATTGGTATATCTTCATTTGCAGGTCCTTCAAAAGCATTCTGGATATGCTAAAATGATGGACGACAATCTTGTGATGATAAAAAGTTTGGGTTAATTTTTGGGTTCAAGTTGGATATACTAAAAATATGGTGTAATGGTGGAGACAATGGGTTCATTTTGTAACTGATGTTGGGGCGATGTATAGTGTTTTGGATTTATTTTAGATAAGGTGGTTAAGGATGCTTAATGGGTTCAGCATTTTGTATCTAATGGTGGAGACAATGGGTTCATTTTGTAATTGATGCTGTGGGTGATGTATAGTGTTTTGGATTATTTTGGAAATGGTGGTTAAGGATGCTTAATGTTAAGCTTTTTGTTGTTTATCAATTGAACATATAGAGTTATATATGGATTTTGTTGTCTTCTACTTAATGGTAAAGAATGATTGATGTTGTTAAGCCTTTTTTGTATTGGAGCTCTGATAGCTGGAGATACATCTGAGGACAAGCTTGACAACGACCATGATCATATGAATTATGTATATTTAAATTGTATGTTTTATAGCTGAAAAATACAAACAATAATTTTATAAGTATTACTTTTGGGACGGTTATGTAATTGTCCTAGATATAAATGACATCCTTTTGTAACGCTAGCAAATTTGTTTAGGACGGATGTTATTCGTCACAAACTCTTTTATTTTGGGACCGTTTTGTAAACCGTCATAAACATATAATAATTCAAACTCTTTTGGTACGGTTAGATTTTTCGACCCTAAAACCAAATTAGGACGGTATTTTCCGTCCTAAAACTTTTTGCCACGCCACCCTAATAGCAATGTCACTTACCGTCCTAAAATTCGTCCCAAATTACAATTTAAGACTGATTTTGGTCTTTTTAAGACAGATTTTTGGCATCCCAGAAAGACACTTTTTTTGTAGTGCAATTCTTAGTCGCATAAAGCTTTGCAGCCGCATGTGCTCAATCCAGCCGCATAGGAAATGGTGGCCGCATAAAGCTTTCCTTCAGCTGCATAAAGCTTTCCTTCAGCCGCATAAAGTTTTCTAGCTGCATAAGCATTAGTCTGGCTGCATTAGCATTCGCAGCCGCATGGCGCATGTCAGCCGCATAAGCATTTGCCACCGTATGAGCCCATGCCACATGGCGCATAGCAGTGTGAGCCGCATAAGATCCCAACCGTATAGCTTGTTTTATTTCTCGGTCGCATAAGCTCGTTTCAGATCCCAGCCGCATAAGCCTGGTTCCCCTGAGCCGCATGAGTTCCTTCGGCCGCATGAGTTCCTTCAGCCGCATACGCTCGTATTTTCTCCAGCCGCATGCGCTTTCTTCTTGGCCGCATGTGCCTGTTCTTTTCTTCAGCCTCATAGGATTCCTTGACCCTGGCCGCATGAACTTGGTCATTTCCTAGCCGCATGAGCTCTTTGATCAGCCGCATGAGTCTGGGCCGTAGATAGTCTGGCCGCATGACCTTATTAATTTTGGAACCGCATGTGCTTGTCCATTTTGAGCCGCATATGCTTGTTGGTTCTTGGCCGCATGAGTCTCAGCTGCCTGTTCCCTTTGGCTTAGTCCTCATTTCTGAGCTGACTACTACGTGATGGCTGGATATCCCTATGTGTACCGAGGTACAATCTATGTGAGCACCAAGGTGCTATCCTATGCACTAAGTGTTCCTACGTGATACCTGCCAGTACCTCCAAGAGTCCAGCTTTTACATAAGTCATTGTCAGTAGCAATGACGTGGTATGTGTTGTGTGCTGCATTATACCAAGAAGGGGTATCTATGTATGACTCCGTGAGCCAATATAGATTCCTTCTTGGGGTACTCGTATAATGTACGACATCTAGAGGAGCGAACATGTGACCATGACATGTGAGCTCTGAGGATAACCTTGGGATTAATTAGGCAACTAACTTGGTAGATGCATTGGGTGGGAAGAATCCCGAGATCGTGCCATACTAGCCACCCCAGGTCCAGACCTGACGTGTCGGGTTGGCCGCCACGGATATATGGTTACATTCGCCTATAGCGAATAGCTATATCCGACTCCTACGAGCTATGTGTTAAATTTTTTAGCAGGTAGCCCTTCGGGGGACTGGTGCATAATCAAAGTGTTATATGTCTTATTGTTTGGCTAGCCCTGCTGGGTTGACACGATCTGAGGATTCCTTTTAATCAGTATCGCGGGAATAACTCTGCCAAAGATAGAAAGCCATAGGAATGAATGGCCGCTTGGAAAATGACTTGACTGTGCTTGAGCCTTCCACAAGTAGCCGAGGGACATGGACTGTCATGGTACGTGGTCCAACCCATGTCCTTGTTTGGTTGTTGGGTTGGTTTATCGTGCTAGGACAGGCTGTGGACCGAGGTTACGACCGGAAGCTTATTTAATATTTATAATATTTATGCTTGGATTTTATCTCTCTTTTGTGCTCCCTTGTGGTACTTGCTATTCGGGGTTGACCCCGCTGGTTTTGTTTGGCCAGATCACGTAGCAGAGCCTGAGGATCCGAACTCCTTCCCTGACGTCAATGGTGCATACTAGGAGCATGGCTGGCGGGGGACTCGAGTGGGTTTCTTCTCCGCCACTCTTGTATCTTTACTTATGTCCTGGCATTTAGCCATCGGCATCTGTTTAGCCGGCTAATCTAGACATTTTGTCTTTGAACAATTGTAATTAAATCAGATTGCAGCTGAATACAATTTTGTACCGATGACTTTCTGGGCTGGCTATCTTATAAAGCTAGACCCCCATGATCATTTTGATGAGCGTCAGGGACACTTATTTTATCTTATATGTTCATTAATTGATTTTTCTTGCTTGAATGATTGAGACATAGATTTCTGTGTGACCCTAGGAGACTTGAATGTAGCATATACCCCTTGTCTTTCGACAGCCACAATCATCGTATGACGTTTGTATCCTCATATGGAGTAGCTGGCCTAGTCGTCTCCGTATATTCGTACTGGGGAGTGACATTTTTCTCATCTTCGTATAGTTTCTCCAGAGACTCCCATATCTTTGGCAATTGTCTACTTAGAATATGATTATGCCAGAGAGTCCTTCATAGCATTTAAAATGAGAAAACTTCAGAGGCTATTCTCCCTTCTCTATTTGGTCTAACTTTTAGTAGCAGAGTAATTGCGACTACAGACCCAGTTTTTTGAACAGTTGTTTCTTCTTCGGTTAGCACATGGTCAACTTCAGAAAGTTGAAGATTTAGGCTAACCTTCCTCTTTCAGACTTGATAGTGCACTCCATCAAATTGCTCCAACTTACAGAAGTTAGGATTGATGAGTGAAGCACGAAAGTTTTCTATCTTGTGAAATCAAGCTTTGAAATTGTTAGTCCAGGGCGTAATTTTTCGATAGAAAATTAAAAATTATGCAGCACTTCGAAAAAGGTGCACGACAGAGATCCCGGAGGATTCTGAAAAATGAACACTAATGGGTTACTTCGAAGAAGGCACAGAAGAATTCCTAGTAGCAGCGATGAATGTCCACTCACATTTTCTGATTAGATCAGAAACGTTCTCGTTTAGAACGAGATAAAAGCGGATGAACAAAAATTGATACAATGGCCTGCTGGGGTAAATGATCACTGGCGCTCAAAGCTTTGCCCCACACAAACAGCTTCCAGGATCTAGCAAGTTCGACGGAGAACTTTAGAACACTCCGTTCTTCTGATTCATCGGATGGCACGGACTCTGGCACTGGTGGCGCTGGTGCACTGTTCTCTTCTCTCTTAAACTCTCCGAAAATTGTAAGGAATTATTTAGAACAACACTTAGCACCTAACTCCTGAGAGAGAGAGGAGAGAAGCTTATACAGGCCCGCACTGTAACCGTCTAGTTAGCAAAATGTTCGGAACGTGGGAAAAATTGCTCCAAACGTTCTGTAACTGCTCAAATCGTGCACAGACACGATTTGAGCCAATTGGCGCACAGCGCGCGCCAACTATGCCAATAGCGCCATCTGCTCCCGCGCGTACATCACGCATCATGCGAAAACCGTGCCATCTGGCCACGCAATCAGGTCGTGCCAACTGGCGCACCATCTGGTCTGGAGTACAGGCGCGCGAATGGCTGCGCAAGAGGCTCACACAACGAGCGCAACTTAAGCGCACTATGCAACGATGCTGTCGTGCTAAGTGCAAAGTGCGCCAACAAAACGTCTCATGAGCCTGAGTCCGCGTCAGAGTCGCTAAGTCCCTACGGGATTTAGCTCCAATGGAATAAATTCCAAGAGCAAAAAGCATTAATGCTTTACCATGGAGTCTTATCCTCATATTCTAGCAAAATCACCCACATGGTTCCCTCCTTAGGGTCACTACCCCATGTGAACATCTCAACAACATACCAAGTATATATTGAGATACAACTCATGGTGCTTTTCCAATGTGGGAATAAATAATACTAGGCGTGTGTTGAGAGCAAGGTCTCTACATGTTCAAGGAAAAGCTCCAAACCAGCACCATTACGCACGCCGCACGCCGAACCGAACCGACAGACAAAATCGAGCCGGGACGGACGGCGGCCGCGGCGCGCGTCCCATAGGGCACCCATACAATACTTCACAAGAGAGCAAATGAGAGAAGTTAATATATACACCATTTCTTCTTAGTCCCCAACCGATGTGGGACTAAAGTAGTGAGGAACATGAGCTTTCGCTAGTGTGTGTGTGTGTGTGTGTGTGTGTGTGTGGACACATACACACAATGCCAACAGATTAAGGATTAAGGTGTCCTATCATATAGTTGATCATTTGGTCTTGTATCAGAATTTAATGCGCAATAGCTGTTGAGAAGGTCATTAATTGAACAAGGTTCTATAATGTAATAGTTTTCCAATAAAAGTTAGTTCACTGTTTTTCCGTTAATAAGCGCAATTCCTTTCGTGGGATCATATAGCCATCTCTTTTTATGCAATGCAAAATAACACTTCTGTTAAACTATCCTAAACTAATATCTAAATGTTTACTTTTCCCACCAGATTATTTATGTTTCATAACATTCAAGAGCGGAACCACCTTGCGAGTTAGCCTGCAGTCCATTCCAAAAAAAAGGCCATATATTTTTGTTTTATTTTTCTTTCAATATGACTCTCTCCCCCAGCTTAGTTTTTTCTGTTCGAATTTTGGTTTCGCTTGTTTATTATTGCAAATACAGTTAACACTGCATTGAGGTTAGGCATTACGTAGTGATGTCGGAGTGGTCATGATGAATCGAAGACATCTTGTCCCTAAAACTAAAATTTAGAAGCATCGTGAACATAAGCAAAAAATTTTTTTTGTCCTTGTGGCTTTTTAACCTTATCTCCTCTTCGTCCTTGTGCTAGTGTTTTTGACTATAGGACCGTTCAGAATTTTTTT
>JANAVB010027275.1:0-46384 GCA_029216955.1 Iris pallida | reverse complement strand
AAAAAAAAATTAATATTAAGAACTTGTAATAAATTATAAACAAACAAATCAGTTAGATGTGAAATACACTTTTCTTAGCATATACAATTACATTTAAAGATATACATATACACTCATGTACTAAGGTCTCAGCCCATGCACATATCCACTTTTCTTAGCATATGCAAATACAGACAATAGATATCAGGTTCAAATATAATGTTCAAAATATCCGAAAACTAAGATACGTGGATGTAGATTCCAGGTTCAAAATACCAACAGCCGCATTTATCATGAAAATATCGGAGTTGAAAAAAATCCATCAACAAGCAAAAAATTACCAAATAAATAGTATTAATGAACTGTTAGTAGCTAAAAAAGCAAATTTAAACCATATATTGTATAACAAATTGAGTCAAAATATCCATATTAACCCAAAAATGCTAGCAGCAATTTCATCAGAGTGATTTTTTCATCAGAGTTGTGATATTGGTTTCCTTATCTAAGATATCTTCAGCTACGTTGAACGTAAATATTATTATGTCTCTACGAGCAATCTCCCGGCTGTGAATGTAAATACTCAATGCCCTTCATAGACAAGTTACTTATGTATATTAAGATACTTATGTATATGTATAGATACTTATGTTTTCTATCAACTCTTTAAAATTTAGGTTTGTAGTGTCTTCTCACTGGCTGTGAATGGTGGAATAAGGGCATTAAGATATACTTATGTCTTCCTTCCTCTATAGTGGGGATGCCTATCCTTCCTCTATAGATTATGCTTAGAACTTAGTATCTCCCGGCTGTGAACTTATTATAATATAGATATGTCCTGATTCTCACCCTTATTCCACCAAATATCAGTTTCCCTTACCAACTATATTGCAAATGCAGTATTCTAAACTCAATAATGAAGGTGGAAAAGATAGGTAAATTGGTCTAACATGATTAAACCTTCCTGTAACAAAGAAATCATTAAATAAGTGTAAGAAATGCAAATAATTTTAGACCTGCTGAAATAAAATTGTAACATAATGCTAGCACCAACGAACATGGACATCATGGAAGAAAATAAAGATAAACAAGAATCTAAGTGAAGGTTATTGCAATGCGGAGATGTAGTGTGGATGTGTTTGAGTTTCTTTTTCTTGGGTTGGCGGACAGAGGGAGAGAATGTTTGCACATTTCCATTTGTGCAAATGCATGGAAAGAGGCTAGCTCAACCCAAAACCATGTAAACTGAGGTTAAATGACCACCACCAACTACCTCCAGGTTTGTTTAAACATGTTCAAGCACAGTCAACACTTAAC
Organism: Iris pallida; assembly: GCA_029216955.1. Classification (NCBI taxonomy): domain Eukaryota; kingdom Viridiplantae; phylum Streptophyta; class Magnoliopsida; order Asparagales; family Iridaceae; genus Iris; species Iris pallida. The sequence goes on along the minus strand of JANAVB010027275.1, from coordinate 45,091 downwards.
AACCTATCAAATGCATAATTTTTTATTTGTTCCACAAAAACTTAGTTCACCATTACCTTTTGCTCTTGGTCCTCACTAGGAACCAACATGTACACTAATAACATGTACAGTACAGAAGTGATTCTCATAGCTTACCTCCTACTTACAGAAATTGTGCAAGATATCAAGCTTTGCGAAGAAAGTATCATGGAACATTGGATATGAATACTAAAAAAAGGATAGAGATTTAAGACGAATTTTAGTCTTACGTATCTTAACTATCAGTCTTTCCAATTGAGTGTTCCCTAAGAACAAATGCTTTGGCTTCAAGTTTGGTCTACAGGAACAATATTTCACTCGGTGGTCTTGACTGTGATCTGGACCTTGACATTGGCATTGACGTTGAACTTGAAGCTGCAAGACGGTTTAAAAGAATATTTCAATATTATACAATAGGCTTACGGAACACAAATATCAAACAAGTTTTCATGCTGGTAAATGCTAGAAAGTAAAGATAGTCCGAATTACCCTGATTTCTAAATGAGTGCTTCCTATTTTGTTTACTTGCCATGTTGAATGTATCAACCGAATTAACAGGATACAAGATTAATTACCTCAGCAAACACTGAAAGGATATTAGGAAGATACTGATTGTTAGGAAGATATTAATTAACTACAGAATGTACCTACCATATTGGTAACTTTAGGCCCATTGTATTTGAGCCTCCTCTCCAAGTAGCTTTCAAAATTCAGAGAAGTAACCAATTCTAGATTAATATGCAGAATCTAAATAGATGACACATACTCATAATCAATATTTTGAAAAGGCAGCTGCCAACTCTTTCCAATACACTTCTGAGTAGTAGCTTACAGATTCCTCCGTGGCTTATGTAGTAATGCCTATTGTGTGGAAACTCGTGCTATTGGTAATAAAGATTATACTTTTAAAATTGTATTACATGCCTAAGCTTATAAAACAACAGCAGTATTGATCCCATTTTTTTAGGGTTGTCGTAGATCTCCAGACTTGATCTTCAGAGTTCTTCAAATTGTACCGGTAGACATCATCCACCTCTGAAACTTCGTTTTCTATCTTTGTGTATAATGAAATATCATCCAATTTGTGACTCGGAAAATGATAAGGTCATAACCAAGCCATTGCCCAAGGGGAAGGAATTTCATGTCTCGAGCTTCAGAATGACTCATTGTTCACATGTTGTACTTGTTCTGTTGGCTAATATTTGGTATCTTCAAGATTTGGTATCTTCATGATTTGGTATCTTCAAGTTCATGGTGGGACGTATTGTACTTGCAAGTGTTATATTATAATTATTTTTCTTGTAGTGATATACATGGTTACCAATTCAGGTAGGCCTTCCATGTGTAGCAAATAGTATACACCTGATGTAAAAATAATATCAATCATGATGTTGTCAGTTTCTTTTTGTAATGTAAAAGACAATGAAGATCAAATAAACATGAAATGCTGATCTAAACATGCAACTAAGCGAGCAGATATTAAACTATCAATAATTGAGAAATATTAATTAAGATGGGAAGGACGAAGTAGCTCTTACAAATCCATCAGAGGAAGAAGTAGCTCTTCCAAGCTCACCCATAAGGACAAGGCTCCTACATTCAACTTGATTTCTGCCCCAAAATGAAAATAACATAATTCTTAAGAAATTGAATAATAGTGATCATCCATAAATGATCATCCATGAACCATACACGGTTATCTATATCATGCTTAGAGATGTATTTGTGATATAGTCAACCTTTTTGCTCTTCTGAATCTACTTATATACCCATTCATATGCATACATAGGGAAATTAATATTGTTGTTTACAGAGGAAAAAAGAACAGTCAGGGACTGTATCCTTGGAGATGAATAACCAACTCCTGAAAACTGACTTAATAACATCAAAGAAACAGTTGAGGAGTTTCTTTAACTAGAGAATAGGATACAACTCTTGGTAACACCGACTCAATTATATATGAAGCTCACACTCTACACTCCACACAAACATAAAGACTAACCCCTTAAACTTGAAAAAAAATAGATATGTGAATTAAATTCGGAAGGAAGTTGACAAGTTCTTATCATCTTCGTCACTTCAAAGAGAGAGAGAGAGAGGAGAGAGAGAGAGAGGAGAGGAGAGAGAGAGAGAGATCTAATCAGCAGTTTAAGTTTTAAAATCTGAACTCAATTTTGTGTGATTTGTGGCAAGATCTTCCTTGTTCCAGGAATTGTCAACAACTAAGTAAACAGGATTGGGATACTCTTTACCAAATACCTGTTACTTGTACCAACATGAATAATTGTGTTATGGCAAAAGCCCAACTGTCTTTATAGAGAATATGAGTCAAATAAATAAGCAAACTCTAGCAAAAACTGTCTCCCAACATTTTCCCATCAATAAGGATTTAGTCTGTGCTTCCTAAACCACAAAATCTTTTCACTTATGTGTACTCAAGTGCACACATACTTTCTCCTCAGATTAACATATACTCTCAGGAAAATTCTACCTCCCATATATGTCTTCTTCCAAGTTCCAATTCAGCATAGCTAACTGTTTTGCAACTATAAACCATTGCAATATAGAGCTCACTAACTTCCAATTCTTTTACAAAATAGTAACAAATAATTTGATTTCTCTACCATGTAGTTCATACCAAAGAATTTGAGACCTCTTGGCAATGTTTGGTGTTTCTAGAGAGTTGATATGTTCATCAAAGCATGTCCTTGTTGCTTATTTATCTGCCTTCACCTGTCCACGCAACTTTAGAGTCAGATCTAAATATATTTCCAAACATTTTTCAAGACGAAGTATGAATTAAAGGAATAACTGCATATAAAAAAAACTGCAGTAAAACTACTCTAATTCCGAAGAAGTGAGAACAGAAAAAGAATCACATCAAGATGTTGCGGTCTCCATTTAATTGCTGAACAAAACATGCCAATGGAAACTAGAGCAATGCTTTCCTTCGGAGCAAACAGTCCTACATCAACTATTGGATGAGCAAAATTAATTGTAAATTGTTCTTTTTCTGCACTGTCAACATTTTCTTTAATTATCACCAGTTTGTACATGCAACCAAACACAACCTCACAGAGTTCATTAAAAGACTTGCATGTAACATGATAAGTGATGAGGTCACAGAAAACCTGGCTCCTTGTTACTTGTCAAGATTCCAAGAACATGCTTCCAATCTTTGTTGGTATCTCTCCTTAATTTGTTGACCAGGGACTTGTATGCAAGGCGTAGCAGTACAAATAATCTGTATTCAAAACAAAATATGTAATTTTCTGATCGAATGGACTTAACATCTGAATATAACTCTATATATCTAGATTGAGTTACCTAAGGGAAAAAGAAAAGTTAAAAGTCAATTCTATGAAGTTAATTTTCTCAAGCTTAGATAATTAAAGGAGTTGTTGTTCAATAAAGAATTAAGAAGAGGGCATCTCGGCCTTGTCGACTCCTACCGCCTATACTGGCAGAAGAGTAAATTTATGGATGATCATATATATATATATATATATATATATATATATATATATATATATATATATATATATATATATATATATATATGAGGAAGGATCAAGATCTCCACACTTTTTGCATCCCCATGCATCCCCCCTATTTGCACCATTGGATGGTGCTTTAAGTCATCTAATCTTAACCGTTGATTTACCAATGGTTAAGATTAGATGACTTAAAGCACATCAAACGGATATGAACATGGGGATGCATGGGGATGCAAAAATTGTGGGGATGCCTATCCTTACTCTATAGATTATGCTTAGAACTTAGTATCTCCCGGCTGTGAATGTAAATACTCAATGCCCTTCTAAGCATAATTTATTTGCTTTCATTCTTGAAAACTTACATATTGTCTTTCCTATCAACTCTTTAAAATTTAGGTTTGTAGTGTCTTCTCACTGGATCACTACACTGAGTATATATATAATCTGAACATATACGTACCTGCAGGATATATTTGTCACGTTAAGCAAAGACTGAATCATATCAGCCGAGCTGAAGTACATCAACTTTCCAATAACTAATAAACATGTATGGCGAACGGGGTCACTCACACTTGAGCCATATATTTGGGCATTGCAAAAATGTGGTGTCAAAGCATAATATTTGTTATAATGTACAAAGGTGGAAACAAAGAGAGAAGAAATGTTAAAATACAAAACAAATGCCTCCATATGGAAAAACCTGAGTCAAAACAGGAAGTAGATCCACCCCAAACTGTTGCTGAAGTTCAGGTTGATCTTGCAGTAGTTTTTTATGAGCTGAAACATCATTAGTTGTTACATTAGCATCCTCTAGCCTAGGAGGTGGTTTTTTTGAAGCTGAACCTTTTAAAAGAATATTAGAGCAGATTGGAAGAGAAATAGCTCCTTGGGGTGTCAATGGTGTATCCGATGTGTCTAATACACATCTGACATGACAGTACCTATATTTTTGTAGTGCCCATGCTTTCTAGTTCCCTTCTCTAGTTCTCTTCTGTCTCCATTTTTCTTTGTTTGCTTGTCTTCTGAATCTCTATAAGAATTGAGTTATCTTTTAGAGATTAGGCCCTTATCTTCTTCTTGTAGCACTCTTGATTTGTTGGGAACTCGTGATATCGGCCTCAACATTTGCTTAACGTGACAAAAGCATTCCATAATTGTAGAATCAAACTATTAGGAAAAAAATACACGATCAATAGTAAGAACTATGTCTTACAAGTATCCAAATTACATTGTCCATTTTCCACCTAAGTGAGTTATAGAGAAGAACAACCTATAAAAAGACGAAATCAAAAAATTGCACATGTAATAAACTAAACAGAAGCAAGACTGTCAAACAAATAAAAACATGAAGATCTGATATTAGAACTTACCAATTTTTTTTCCACAATATAGGTTTACTTCAGATGGAGGACAATAACTTACATTCAACAAAGGACACTGTTAAGATATAATATGATAAAGAACTTTGGTTAGTACTTCGATAAACCAGAGAAGCATTTCAAAAGATTATGAACAAAAAGTAAGTAACTGCAATCTTGTTCAAAGAAAAACAAACGAAAAGTACTTAAAATAAATTTACATAAAGCCAAAAAAATTTAAAGTAAAACAAACAAAATTTTAACATTTCATATACCAGATAATGGTAAACGGTTTTAATTCTTATTATAGGTTCATATAGACAATATTATAGATCTGTAACATACAAGTGATTGTGTCACGACCCGCATGTTTTCCACAAAGAAATTCTCTTTATTTGTTGTGTTTCTGGGAAAATTACAACTGTAGGAATCCGATCTAGAAGACGATCGCTTTATCCCTTGGACTATGCGAAGAAGAAAAGCTCTCAAAATTTTGACAGTAGATATCAATGTATCTCTACAATGAATGAGAAAAAGAACTCTATTTATAGAGTCAAAAATAATAACTGAAAAGATAACTGTCTTCACAGCCTGTGCTTAGTTGAAAATCACACAGGATTTAACATACGCAAGGCTGTGAGCAGTTACTGGACGTGGCCTGTAACTGTTGGACACATGACAATCATGCATGAGTCGTGTACAAGTTACAGGACACGCAGGCGAGAGATCAGTGGCATGGCTGCCACGTACTCTAATTTGATAAAATCTATGCAAACTTGTTGAAGACGAAATCTACGCGAACTCGGTGTAGAAAGCTTCAAAATCTATGCAAACTTGGGGCAGGAAGCTTCAGGATCCACGCAGACTTCGAGGCAAAGAACTCAAAAATCCACGCAAACTTGAGGAAGAAAACTTCAGAATCCACGCAAACTTGAGATGAAGATCACAAATACACGCAGACTTGAGATAGAACTGCCAGCTGTCTTGATTCGGCGTGTCTCGACTGACACAAAATCTCTGACAGTAATTGCTTTGTCAGTCGCATTAAATGACAAGAAACCCTTTTGGTACGCCAACTTGACGAAGGCTGAGTCTTGCTGAAGAAGATTTCGAAAATCACGCAATAGACTGCGATGATCTCTCGAAGTCTGTGCATATGTGGCATACGAAGAGACATTCTTCGACTGTTGTGCTGTCAGTCATAATTACTCTCTGACAAATGATGAGCTGTCTTCCCAGCGTGATTTGTTTATATTGTCTGGATCAACTGAGCGTGACTTTTGACTCCGTCTTGATCAACTCAGCGTGACTTTCATTTTTGAGGCCTACAAAACCCCCTTCAAAGTTTTCGAAAAATTGAAAAGACTTTAAAATTTTCGAAATACTTTGAAAATAAGATGATAAAATGAAATTAGTCACGCTGACATGACTCCAAACTTTTTTTGGAAGTCGAAAAGACTTCGAAGTTCTTTGAAAACATCCAAATGAACTTATTAAATGTCATAATGACTCTTCGTTCTCCGAGACTGATTATATCCAATTTATGGTGGAATATGAACCGCCGGCGAACTCTGTTATATAAACGGGGAGAAGATTCATTTTTTAATCTTCATCTTACGTCAATATGATACCAAAGGAGAAAGCTGAGGAAGAAGCACGCAAGTTGGGCTTTTGTTCCCATGGTGACCCCACTTTTAGGAGTGAAGAGCCAGAGCCCCTTGTCTTCGAGCTCAAAGATGATCCCTTGCGACTAGCCAAGAATTTCTTGAGCTATTTTGGCTTGGATGGCTCGTCCTCTTCTGATGGACGCAGCCTCATAGAGCAGCATGAAATGTTAAAACTCTGTTGTACTGTCTGGGAGTTAGGAGCGTAGAAGAACTAGGCACCAAGCTCAGTCGCTCTGAAAAATAGAGCGTGACTTTTATGCTTTTGTTGCACTCTTTTTGTCTTGTCTTTTGTAAGGCCATCAGTGCCTGTCTTAAGAAATGAAGTACAACTTTTGTGTTTGATCTGCGTGCCTTAATGAAGAATGTTAATCAGCAGTCTTTGATTGTTTCCAATGTTGCTCTGTCTTCCAAAGCACACGTGTCATTCATTCTATGGTTTACGAGCGCTATTTACGCGGATCTTTTCCAAGAATAGACTTGTACTTTGTCCTTTAAATAGGCAGCTGAGTTTCAAAGATACTCATCTCTCATTCTTATTCTTCTTCTCTGAGAACAAAATTTTTGGGAGATTTCACTCTCAAACAGGAAAGCAATGCCTTCTAATATTCGACTTCTGCGTACTGTATCAAACATGAGTTTGTCAATCCTTAGCACCAAACTTGAAGGTAAATCAGTGTAATATGTGCACTTATTTTTGCTGTTGAAGATAGGCTTTCTGTTTCTTGTTTCTGATTTGAACAATACACGACTGTCACTGTTTGATAAATGCACACTGAATGATTTCTGTTGATCTTTCTGCAGAAACTTGGCTGAAAATTTTCTTCAGAACTGGCATTGGGGATGTGGATGCTGTGGAGAATATCCTGCTGACATCTACATCAGGGAGCTCATACGCTTTTGACGCGTAAATTAGACAACTCAGAACTCTTCGTGGGATAGAAGGGTCTTCCTTAGATGGTAGGAAGAGCCTTTATACACGAGAGTTGGATGGTGGAGTCAACTCTACCCCGAGAAATCGGGTAGTAGAGTTTCTTTCACGGGAGAACTAGGAATTGTATCCCAAGGTTTTGATACATTTCTGTCTTCCTTGAGAGGTTACCCCCAATCCACCAATTGTATTGGCAGCACCACGACTTCGGGCTGCCATACTCTGTGGTTCTCCTCTCGTCTGAGAGAGAAGACCAGAGTTTGATTCCTGCTGATCTGGTCGTGACTGGGACCCAGACAGTCAGGAATTGCCACCAACAACGAACCTGACGGAGAAGGTCCGACGGAGAAGATCCAAAGAAGAAGATAGATCTCTATTAGGTTATTGTTGTGGTGTAGAATGAAAATCCAAGATTTGTAATAGATTTCCATTATGATTTGTAAGAAAGTCTAAGAAAATGTAATAGACTTTTTTGTGGTGAAATGAGAATGGAAATGATAATTCTTCTATGCTCAATGATTTGTATTTGTGGATAAATTGTGGACATGATAGATAATAAAATCATCTTTTCTGTTTTAGAGTATATGATATTATCAGAGGTATTATGGACGTGATAATATATAGGAACTCAAAAGAAAATAGATTGATTTCTATGCAGAGGTCAAAACATGACAAATGAGTAAGCAGATTCGGAATTGATTCAGAGGTTATGAAAATATGATAAATAACGAATCTCTATTTAATAAATTGATAGAAGATTATGAACGGATAAACCGTTAGGAAATGATGAACAGATGAACGGTCGAGTGGATGTAATAAATGAACGGATGAACCGTCAAGTATTAATGAAGATGTGAAACGTCGGATGAATGTGAGAAATGGATGAATGAATATATGAAATGTCGGATGAATGAGGAACTTCTGCCTATAAATATAGCAGAAATCTGGCGAGAACGAATACTTCTACTCCTCAACATAAAGATGTCATCTAGAGAAGCATCCAAGAAGACTGAGATAGCCTCAAAGGTTCAGAAAGGCACTGAAGAACGCCTTGCTGGTCCAGTCAAAACGAAGAAGACGGAAGCAGGCGAAGGTTCGTCTGCACCCAAGCCACCAAGGGACATTCTGGATTTTCTGCTCGAACCAGGAAGGACTGAAGAAGAGGAAGCCATGAGGATGGCCGCTTGCAAATTCCTCGTGGGTTCTAACAAGGAGGTTCTCGGCTCTTTTGCTGATCACGTCTTTGAGAAGGACGGTAGTGGCCCACGTCCAAAAGTAGAGAAGGATGATAGTGATCTTCCTTAATGTCATGTATCATCATTCATGAAAATAAAATAAAAATTTTATTTTTTTAAACATGAATTTATCTGATGATTACAGGTATTTACATTTATACATAATACTTTTTAAGGAATTTGCCATTAATAGGCATCAAAACTTTTCGACCATCCAATTCTGAGAGTTGATAAGCTCCATTTGAGAAAACTTTGCTCACAATATAGGGACCTTCCCACTTTGCGTCAAATTTGCCCTTACTCATATGAGTCATAGTCATAGGACGTCTGACTGTTAAAACAAGTTCTCCTTTTTGATATGATCGAACTCTGACTTTTTTATTAAAAGCTCTTGAAATTCTAGCTTGATAGAATTCAATATTTTGTTGAGCAGATAATCGCTTTTTATCCAGAGCTTCTAATTCCTGAAGTCGAAGACGATCGTTATTTTCAGCAGTGAGTTCATTAGCGATTGCTATCCTTAAAGAAGGAATTTGAATCTCTAATGGAAGAACAGCTTCGCAACCATACACCAGAGAGAAAGGTGTACATTTGGTAGCATTACGAACTGTAGTGCGATAAGCCCACAAACATTTCTCGAGCTTGTCACTCCAATTACATTTGTTAGTGGAGACAAACTTCTTTAGAAGTTTGATGATAGTCTTGTTGAAAGCTTCTGCTAATCCGTTAGCTGCTGGATTATATGCGGTAGAAGCCACATTGTTGATCCGGTGATCGTCACAGAATTGAGTAAATTTCTGGCTGACGAACTGTGGTCCGTTATCATGAATAATGCGTCGAGGAACACCAAATCTGTAGATGACGTGGTGCTTAATAAAGCTGATGACATTAGACGTCTTAACTTCAGATAAAGGAATGGCTTCGGCCCATTTGGAGAAGTAATCGGTTATTGCGAGAATGAACCGATGACCTTTAGATGACGGTGGATTGATCGGGCCGACAATGTCCATGCCCCAAGCTTCGAAGGGCCATGATGCTGCCGTCGGATGTAGAAATTCTGAGGGTTGATGAATAAAATCCGTATGGATTTGACAAGCTTTACACTTCTTTGCATATTCGATGGCATCAGATACCATGGTGGGCCAATAATAACCCTTACGTCGAATACGGTCTTGAAGTTTTGGTCCTGGCTGATGTGCTCCACAAATTCCATCATGTGCTTCGCGAATAATTTGTTGAGCTTCGTCACCGGCAACACATCGAAGGAGTAAACCATCATAAGCTCGACGATATATGGTCTTTGTTGTATGATTGTAGTAGAATCTGAGTGATCGTCGTCTGATAGATGTTGCCTCACTCGGATCATCCGGAAGAATATCATATAATACGAGATCTAAGAAAGGAAGTCTCCAATCTTTATCCGTATTTTGATTCTCAGTCGAGTTACTGAAGATGAATTCCATGCTGGAATCGGATGAAGATGACATCGATTTACGACTGAATCCAAATCCTCTTGTTGTGTTGACATCATGAAATGTTGATTCTTCAATGTCAACTGGAAGTCCTAGAGTCAAGTTATTTTCAAGATGAAATAATTCTTGATTACGAACAACGATCATTTGTTGCCGTCTGATTAGAATAGCCAGCACCGCTGCAAGATTAGCAAGGGCATCAGCTTCTGTGTTACATGCTCGCCTAACATGTTCAATGAAGAATTCTTCAAACGAAGAAGCCATAGATATAGCTGTTTTATGATAAGGAACCAGATCTTGATGGCGAACTTCATAAGTACCCCTGATCTGATTGACAATGAGTTTAGAGTCTCCATACGCCTCCAAATGTTGAATATTCAGATGTTTAGCGAGTTGAAGACCAATAAGTAATGCGTTGTACTCAGCTATATTGTTTGAACACGGCTGATCGAGAGAATAAGCTCTTTGGATAGCAAGACCTTCTGGCGATACAAGAACAATTCCAACTCCAGCGACAATATCGCCATTAGGACCAATTCTTGATGCTCCATCAAAGAATAGACGCCAAGTAGGATCTTCTTCAGCAATTTGATTTGAATCTAGGACTTCATCTGGGATTTCATCATAGAGTTTTGAATTTTTTGGAATTGAGTGAGCAGCCAGAAAATCAGCTAAAGCTTGTCCTTTGACTGATTTCTGAGGAATATAGTGCATGTCATACTGAGCAAGTAGGATTCCCCAGTTAGCCAATCGAGAATTCAAAATACTGGGTTTCTTCATCATGATCCGTATAGGATTGATCCTGGAGATGACATGAATAGTCTGGCCAATGATATAATGACGTGTCTTTTGGACAGCAAATATCAAGGCTAGACATTCTTTTTCAACCGGTGAATATCGAGGTTCAGCTCCGGTCATAGTGCGGCTGAGATAATAAATGGCTTGTTCATGGCCATTTTGATTCTTTTGAGCGAGTAATGCACCCAATGAATGACTCATTGCTCGAGTATAGAGGAGGAACGGTATTCCTGAGACGGGAGGTACCAATACTGGAGGGCTCATCAGATATTGTTTTATATCATCGAATGCTTTCTGACATTCATCATTCCAGACAAAAGAGACACCTTTCTTCATAAGTTTGTTGAATGGTCTGCAGCGTCCTGATAAATTAGAGATGAATCTCCTGATATAAGCGATTCTTCCTTGAAAATCTCGTAGCTCTTTTGAGGTACGTGGAGGACGCATCTCTTGGATGGCTTTGATCTTCTCGGGATCCACATGTATACCTTTAGAGGTAATGACGAAGCCGAGAAATTTACCACTAGAGACGCCTAAGAAGGACTTAGTAGGGTTCATCTTTAATTGATGCTTACGCATTAGATCAAATATAGTCTTCAAATCTTGGATATGATCCTCCTTTTGTCGACTTTTGACTGCAATATCATCAACATAGCATTCGACTGTTTTTCGCAAATGTTCACGGAATATAGTGCTCATAGCTCGTTGATAAGTTGCTCCTGTATTCTTGAGACCGAATGGCATAACTGTATAACAGTATGTACCAATCGGCGTTCTGAAAGAAGTGTGCTTCTCGTCTTCTGGAAACATTTTGATTTGATTGTACCCAGAATACCCGTCCATGAATGACATTCGTTCAAATCCACAGGTATTATCAACCATGACATCAGTGATTGGTAGAGGGAATTCGTCTTTAGGACATGCCGCATTGAGATCGCGGAAGTCTATGCATACTCTGATCTTGCCAGTCTTTTTAAGAACAGGAACAATATTAGCCACCCAATCGGGATGTTGTTCCTCTCTAATAAACCCAGAGGTAATGAGTTTACTGACTTCAGCTTCAATTGCATCCATAATGTCTGGACGAAATCGTCGCTGTTGTTGTTTGACCGGTTTAGCATTCGGCAAGATATTAAGCTTGTGAGTTGCAATTTGAGGATCAAGCCCTGGCATATCTTCATAACTCCAAGCAAAGACATTGATATAATCACGAATGAGTTTGATCATGTCTTTCTTATCAGTTTCTGAAAGACTTTCACTGATGAATATTGGTTTGGGAGATCCCTCTTCACCAACATCTATTTGAACAAGTTTATCTTCAGTCGGAGGTTCTTTTTGCTCGAAACGGAACTCCCATTGATTATCTAATCTTTGGGCCCACTGTTCTGATTCAGGTGAGATTTCAAACTCTTCTTCGTCTTCATCACTTTCTTCAGAATGGTCAATAGAAACCATGTTGGAAGACAAAATGTTGCAGTAGAAGTCTCCGATACTTGTATCGGAATCCCAAGAAGTGGTACTAGAAGAATCAGATCTCTTATCTTCATCAGACTCGGGATCTTCATGGATAATATTGATGAAAGGAGTAGGAGCAGTATAACCCAATCCGCATTTCGTCCTTCCATATTTCAAAGGAGGAATACGAACAGACATTTTTCTTCCTTTTCTATCATTGAGGCCAGTCCTGAAGTCATAGCCCATATTTTTGATGATGTCTCTAGATTGCTGACTATAACGACGTAGTTGTAATCTTCCAGTGTCATCATTTTTGTCATCATGTTCAAGATCAGAAGGATTTTGAGGCCCTTTGTAGAAGAATATTGGAATGTCTCCTGGCTTTTTGCTTGGAAGATTGTACAGGTTCTAGAGATATATTTGTATGAACAGTCTGTACAACTCCTATGGTTATTGTGTTCAAGTCATCTAACAGATGTAAATAACTATGAACATAATTACACACATCAACGTACTACAAAGGTGGAGACTTTTCATTAAATGTAAAAGCAGCAATATTTATATTGGGAGAAGGCTGAGCCTTAGAGATTTTAGCCAAGTCAATGACTAAAGGGGGAGAAGAAGAAGAAGCTTTGTTTCGATTAAGATCGATAATAAATGGCTCAGAAGAGGTGAGCTCCCTTGAAGTTTGAGATGGAAGAATAATCCGCCCTCCAACTGGAATTAGCAGAGTATCTTGTGAAGATACAAGAACTGTAGTACGCCCATTGACAGGAATGATCAGTGTATTTTGGGTAGATGACTGAGGTAACGAAGAGATCCGTCTACTCACTGGAATGATGAAAGAATCTTCTCCAGAGGGTTTAGGAGATTGTTGCTGAATAGTTCGACTTTTAACATGGATTATTAAAGTCTCACTTTGTGCATCTTCTTTTTCCATAGCTTGTATGATCCTTGTATACTCTTCTTTGTACATTCGGGAATCATTGAAATAAGCTTCAACCCCATGGAAGGGATTTATATCAGCAACTTTTTTTTGTACTCTTCCATTGCTATCAATGTATTTAAAACATTGATGAAGAGTAGAGGGCACCACATTATTTTCATGAAGAAAGGGCCTCCCCAGAAGAAGATTATAGGATCCCGCGATCTCGATCACATAGAAAGTGACTTTAGATCTGAAATCGCCTATCTGAAGCTTCAGATGAATCTTTCCCAAAGGCTCGCTTCGGCTTTGATTGAATCCCAAGATAGTAGTAACCGTCTTGGAGAGCTTGTGAAGAGGGATTTTTAGTTCATCCAACAAACTCTTTGGCATTATGCTTATAGCAGACCCTGGGTCAATGAGGATACGATCTATCTTCATCGTATCAATATAACCAGTGTAGTAGAGAGGTCGGTCATGTCGATTATCCTCCAGTAGCATATCATCTTGTGTAAAGGTGATATTTAGGATAATCTCCAGTACACTGTTACAATGTAAGCAAGTGGCAGGTTCCGCATCTGGCTTCTTCAATTGTGCAAGACAAGAGTCAGCTTGTAGAAGTGCTTCACTTGACGTCTCCCGAGTCTCTTTGGAAAGACGTAGAAGTTCAAAGCGGGACATTCTAGCTGGAGTATTAGCAAGTTGAGCCAAAATGTCGAAATTATAAGGCTTCTGAAGTCCAAGAGGAGAGGACTTCTTGATTGGCTTATCAAACCGAGCCTGTTGTTTGCCTTTCTCCAGAGTTGTAGGCTTGGGAAGAACAGGTTCAGTGGATGATTCTTCTTCAGGAAGAACATTAGAAGCATTTTTATCAGCTGGAGGGATATCAAGAGGATCCTCAGGACTTTTAGAATAATCCTTTAGGTAAGGTTTCCCCGTTCGAGTAGCACTAACAAGTGCTTCTTCTTTGTCTTTTGGCTCTGTGTCAGAGGTAGACCCAAGAGAAGTCATATGACATGACTTGATCTTTCCAGCCTTCTTGGACTTTCGAGAAGAAATCTTTTGAGGAGAAGGAGATTCAAAATCTGCCACTAGATCAGGAAGGATCCACATGATTTCTCCAGTCTCCAAAGTGATTGGTGCTAATCCTTCAGACTATGGAGGAGGAATATTTACTATTTTAAGAGTCGCCTTGGGAATAGGAACAATCCCACCTTCAAGGAGTTGAGGAGGAAAATCTTCGAATTGCATAGAGACGACATTAGAAGTGACAGTCTTCTCTTTTGGAGTAAGAGAGATAGCTCCAGATTTAATCATTTTTTGGATCTTTCCTTTCAGTACATAACATGTACGAATTGTATGACCCAGCATTCTGTGATATGGGCAGTATTTGGGATGATCTGTCTTACTAGCTTCATCAGGTTTCTTGATCTCAGGTAATCGTATCTTATTACCTTTCAGCAGACATTCAAAGATACCAAGGACATCGTCGTCATCGAAAGAATATTCTTCTTTGGGGCGAGTTGTTCTTGATTGTTGAGTTGTAGAGGCAGGAGTTTGAACATTTGATGCATCTTTGCTCTGAAGATTAACTTCAAGAGTTTCTTTTCCCTTGCGAGCATTGTTTTTATTGTTAGCACCTTGTCCTGTTTCTTTAGGAATCATCTGCACTCCTAAACCTTTGAAGGTTTCAGCACTGATTTTTGCAGCTTTGGCACTGACTATGAAGGAAGGCCAATCTTGAAATTGAGTGGACCCTGTCCACATACTGATGATTGGCAACAAGTTTGATTTGCACGTGTCAATGGTGACAGCATCAGGGGTTCCAAGAGGCATCTTCAGAGCTTCTCTTCGAAACCGTTCAATGTATTCCTCTGTGGATTCATTATTTTTTTGCTTGATTCTAATAAGAGCAGACATAGTCATGTCATTCAGCCCTTCATAGAACCTTTCAAGAAATATCTGTTTGAAACCAGCAAATGAGGTAATGCTCCCATCTGGAAGACTCCTATACCATTCATAAGCCGTTCCCTTGAGACATCCAATAAATACCCGAGTAAGGAGGGCATCACTTGGTTGCAGTTGATCAGTCATCACTTCAAAGTGATTAACAAACTGACTTGGAGAAGTGGTTCCATCATAGAATGAGATAGTAGGAGGCTTGTATTTAGGAGGATATGATACTTGCTTCCATTCTATCGGATAAGGCTGCTTGATGCCTAACCTTTGTAAACCATCCTTCTGTTTGAATGCCTCGAATTGAGTTTTGAGATTCTTCAATTCTTCAGAGACAACTCCCGAAGATTGTGGAGTTGTGGCTTGTAGAGAATAGTTGGGAGGAGGAACAGCATTGTAAGCACTACCCCCAGCTCCAGAGAGACTAAAATTTGGTTGAGCTGGTCCAGGAGTATTGGATTGTACTGCTGGAGGAACTTGTACTGGACTTATATCAGTATCAACTGGTATGGCATCTGGTACAGTATGTCGATTTTGCAACTGAGCTGTCATGAGTTCATACATTGACTTCATTGTGTCAGTCATAGACTTCATTTGCTGTTCCAAAGAAGCAATTCTTTGATCTTGAGGAGTCAAGGAAGAAGAAGGTTCATCAGTATTCCCATCAACCATGTAAGTCGTGACTGTATGAGGGATTATTGATGAACTAGTGGATGTTGTATGCTCTGAATCATTGCTTCGTGCATCAAAGTCAACTATAGGAGAATTACCCCCAGTAGGAAGAGGTGGGAAGTTAGATTCTCCAAGGAATTCAGAATCATCTTTAGGGATCAAATTTCTTTGACTAGAAGCCAGGACTCTTGCTCTGGTGTTTCTATATACTCCATCTGGACTATCAACCCTACCCCCGGTGTCCCGAGAAGTCATGTTGACAGAGGCAAACAAAGGCTCATCTTCATCAGGCATAGGTTCATACTGAATCCTATTGAAGACAGACTGTCGTTTAGTTTGACATCTGCATTGCATTATGATTCTTGGCTGGAAGTCACATTCATGATCATCATGGTCTTGAACCGTTGATTGACATCTGCACTGAATTATGACTCTTGGATAGAAGTCACATTCAGTATGTTCCTTTGACATAGAATTATTCCTTCTCTTTTGTTGAAGATATTCCCGTAAATCTGTTTGTGAAGATTGAGGAATATACTTCCTGTTCTTGGGTCTTAATGGCTCTTGATTATACAAAGAGTGATTAATGTGAGCCACATAATTTCTTGCATACTCTGCATCTGGATCTTTTATCTTCATATCCAATTGGTATGGTTTCTTAACACCAGAAGTACTGAGTTTTGTTCTTAAATCAGTGGAAGGTAACACATTAATTTTGGAAACATGGAGTTTTCCTTCCATTGATCTGGATATTTGCAGAGAAGGAAGAGTTGAACCACTCCTTTGATTAGGAGTTGGTAACAGACCCTCTTTAATGGACAGATTCTGTGCCCAATTTGAAGAAGTCATAGGAGAAGATATTAAGGAATATTTCTTCTTAGACTCATTCAGATTTTGAGACATAGAATGTCCAGAAGGAAGAGTAGTCAAAAGACCATCTCCTTTCCTTTGACTAACAAAAGTATCTGTCAAAGCTGTTCCTGAAGTAAAAACTACAGGAGCAGAAGAAACAACTAAAGAGTTATTCCTTTTCGAAGGGACTTTGTGTGGAAGACCACCCCAGTTCTAGTAGAACTCGGTAAAGAAGAAGAGATAACTAAGGAGTTATTCTTCTCTGATGAAATACACGCTGAAACAGATTTGGCTAAAGAACCAGTGTTGTTGGCGTGACTTTTGATTTTTGAATTACACGCTGGAACAGATTTGGCTAAGCAGCCAGTACTGTCAGCGTGACTGTTGAATGTGGGATTGCACACTGGAATAGATTTGGCTAAGGAGCCAGTACTATCAGCGTGACTTTTAGAGTTGAATTTGCACGCTGGAACAGATTTGGCAAAGGAGCCAGTACTGTCAGCGTGACTTTTAGGGTTGAATTTGCACGCTGAAACAGATTTGGCTAAGGAGCCAGTACTGTCAGCGTGACTTTCAACTTTGGAGATACACACTGGAACATATTTGGCTAAGGAGCCAGTACTGTTAGTGTGATCTTTGATTGCTGTCATCTTCGAGCGCACAAGAGTGTGCGTGCTTGCAGTAGAGCTCTTGCCAGTGTTAGGAGCAGACACTGTGGCAGAGACTTCACCATTGACTGCCAACTGATTCTTAGGGACATAGACAGAGTGTCCCTTCGACTTGGCAGTGATGATGGAGGCTGGAGTGGGCTTGCCACCCTTAGCCCGCTGCATTTCTTCATAGGCGAGTTGATCGAATTTGATCGTCATCACCTTCTTCGTCGAGCCGATTGACGAAGTATCGCATTGAGTTGTTGCCATCTCAGAAGAGGAGATGGTTTTCCCCAGCAGAGTCGCCAATTTTTTTTCCATAAAGAAATTCTCTTTATTTGTTGTGTTTCTGGGAAAATTACAACTGTAGGAATCCGATCTAGAAGCCGATCGCTTTATCCCTTAGACTATGCGAAGAAGAAAAGCTCTCAAAATTTTGACAGTAGATATCAATGTATCTCTACAATGAATGAGAAAAAGAATTCTATTTATAGAGTCAAAAATAATAACTGAAAAGATAACTGTCTTCACAGCCTGTGCTTAGTTGAAAATCATGCAGGATTTAACATACGCAAGGCTGTGAGCAGTTACTGGACGTGGCCTATAACTGTTGGACACAAGGCAATCATGCATGAGTCGTGTGCAAGTTACAGGACACGCAGGCGAGAGATCAGTGGTATGGCTGCCACGTACTCCAATTTGATGAAATCTACGCAAACTTGTTGAAGACGAAATCCACGCGAACTCGGTGTAGAAAGCTTCAAAATCCACGCAAACTTGGGGCAGGAAGCTTCAGGATCCACGCAGACTTCGAGGCAAAGAACTCAAAAATCCACGCAAACTTGAGGAAAAAACTTCAGAATCCACGCAAACTTGAGATGAAGATCACAAATACACGCAGACTTGAGATAGAACTGCCAGCTGTCTTGATTCGGCGTGTCTCGACTGACACAAAATCTCTGACAGTGATTGCTTTGTCAGTCGTATTAAATGACAAGAAACCCTTTTGGTACGCCAACTCGACGAAGGCTGAGTCTTGCTGAAGAAGATTTCGAAAATCACGCAATAGACGGCGATGATCTCTCAAAGTCTGTGCATATGTGGCATACGAAGAGACATTCTTCGACTGTTGTGCTGTCAGTCATAATTACTCTCTGACAAATGATGAGCTGTCTCCCCAGCGTGATTTGTTTATATTGTCTGGATCAACTGAGCGTGACTTTTGACTCCGTCTTGATCAACTCAGCGTGACTTTCATTTTTGAGGCCTACACCGCACCCTAGAGTTAGGGCACGAGAACGTAACAACGCCCAGCCTACGCCGCAGTGTCGGCGGTAGAACGCTGTCCTAGGTCTCATGCATCTAACAGTATAAGGCTAAGCAGTTTATACTCCCCGAATGGGGGTGACATAGCAGAATGTAAACTCAATCACATCTAAGGTAGAGCATAATGAAAGATAGATAAAACATGAAATCCAAAAGAGATACAGAAGATAGAAGTCTAAGTGTCTAAGATACATAAACCCAGAAGTACATCTCAAAACTCAAATACAGTAATCCACAAGTAAATACAACTCCCGACAAAATGAAATAACTATCTAAACAACCTCTACTGTGTCTCCTCTAGGCTAGCAGGCAATCCCAGGCCATCTGTAAAATTTATCAACAGGTCCAGTCAGGACAGGAGCGAGCACAATACATCTCATACAGTTCATATCATGTCAAAAAATATAAAGCAGGCAATAGAATAAGATACATAAAATGCTGTAAGAAGATGTACTTGAAAACAGGAGAGATATTTGATAACTGGAAATATATATACATGATAAGTAAGAACTGTAAGTGACTAGTGATTTAGAGTACGAGATGGCATGTAATTGGCTTAGGTTGTACATGATGAACATAAAAAGTAACAAAGTGTACATGATGGGTAAATCACATGACCATTTATACTCACCCCTACCCACAATCAATACACAAGGATCTATTCAAGTTACGTTACGGACATGATGTTTTGGTTATACAAGAAACACATGAGGAAACATGAGCGTACATGAAAGAACATGAGAGTACATGAACGTACATGTAAGAACATGAGAGAACATGAGTGTACATGAATAATACAGAAGCAAGAAATACATGATGTATATGAAACACATGTCATAAAGTATCCGATACGCCCGCTAAGGGGGTAACATCCCAAGAAGAGATCCGTATAGTACCAATCCGTGATGATAACGTGACAGCATCAAGTAAAAGTAATCTAGAGCGAGAATATAATTCGTGACAAGTATGAAACGATCAGAAAATGTACTCGCCTGATATCTGAATGTCCAAGGTAAAGATACTGTCCGAAGAGAGGTGTCTGGCTCCTAATTAGAACAGCACAAGTCACAACATGTCCAGAAGGGTAATATAAAGCACTACAATGCATTCTACATGAATCTAGGTCAAACTAGGCCAAAGTCAACCCTTGGTCAACTCTGGTCAACTGCACTAGTCAAACTAGGTCAAACTAGGTCATGTCCTAACCCAATAAGTCTTACTAGGCCTAACCAAGACTATCCTAGCAAGCACACATCAATACAAGGCTATACAAGCCAACATACACCCAACTCTATATAGCATACAAATATTCAATACTCAAATAGGCAAGAATTCACATTGGATATACACTAGGTAATCTATTACTTTAAGCTATATATGTCTACACATATATACACATGCATATATTAGTATTCAACATTAGGTCTATAATCATGGCATTTCAAATGGTTATATAAACTTATATATTACAACACAATATGCTAACATATATATAATATATATACATAGCTAAGTTAACTATATTCATAAATACTTATTTAAGAGGCTATGTATGTGTATGTGAACATGGCAAAGGGGCAAGTGAGGGTTGAATGGGCATACATAGTGTATACATATCAAAGAGTGTCAAAGCGAACAATGTGTCAAGTGTGATAGTGTCAACATAGTGTAAGGGGGTACATGAGGTAATATAGGATTTGTGTTAACATAGAACATTACATCTCATTAACTTGTATATTGCATACATTATATCTATTATTATATTACATTCATGCTTGCATTCATTCATCATTCATTATTCTCTTGCACCACTATATGCACCATACATTACATACTATGGAACCTACATATTCATTACAAGCCATACTTATACATGCTTACATTAGATAGGATACTTATACCTCATACATCATTTATTTAACCATTTACTCATGCTTGTATTCTCTATTTAATTACATAATATATATACATTAACATGGGTTAAAATCAAATAGAACATTATATTACACACAAGGGTGCACAAAATACATATGCCGAATAGTAACTCCTACTAATAATCAATACTGTACTGTCACGCCCAGTACCGAAATACGGGGACGGACTAGGCCAGCTACTCCATATGAGGTACGTAACGTCATACGGCGATCGTGGCTGTCGAGAGAATAGGGGGTACATGCTACAATCAAGTCTCCTATGGTCCCACAGAGTTCTATGTTTCAATCAATTAAGTCAAATCAGCCATTAAATGAACATTAAAGATAAAGCAGTATGGCGTCCCTGACGCTTCATCAAAATGATCATGAGAGACTAGCTTTATAATTTAGCTATCTCAGAGAGTCAGGAGTACAAAATTATACACAGCTGCAGTCTGTTTAATTATAATTATGTACTGACACGAAATATCAAGTAATCCGGCTAACAGGTGCCGGTGGCTAAACGTCGCAAAAGTATAAGCAGGAGTGGTGGAGAAGAAACCCACTCGAGTCCCCGAACCGCCATGCTCCTAGTATGCACCATGGATGTCAGGGAGGAAGATCGTGTCCTCTGGCTCTGCTACGAGATCTGGCCAAACAAAACCAGCGGGGTCAGCCCCGAATAGCAAGTACCGCCAAAGGGGCACAAGAGTTAAGATTAAAAACCCAACTAATAGAATGACTGATAATAGTAATACTTATGCTACTATTATAGGGTAGCACAACATCCTCGAACCCATATGGCACCCTTACAACCAAACAAGGACAAAAGGTGCCGCATGGAGTCGGGACGTGTCGTACTCTATAACTTTCACATAAGTTAAAAAAAAGTATAAACCATAAAATCTCCTGATCGTGACTTCGGTCGATAGCCTATCGCAGCACAATAACCAACCCAACCATCAAACAAGAACTTTGGTTGGATCATGTACCATGATAGACCATGTTCCTCAGTCATTCACAGAAGTAGCACTTCATAACCAGAATAAGTCTTCCGTTCATAACTTCGGTCCACAGCCTGTTATAGTACGATAACCAACCCAACAATCAAACAAGAACATGGGTTGGATCACGCACCATGACAGTCCGCTTCCCTCAGTTATTCACGGAAGGTAAATAGGAAACATGCAAGTCGTTTTCACGGCCAATCAAGTCTACGAGTTTCTAGTGGAACGAGGTTATCCTCGCGTCATGTTATTAGAAAAATCCTCAGATCGTATCTTTCCAGCAAGGCTAGCCAACCCAGGGGTTTGCGTAGACAGGTGTCATGGAGCACAGGTCCCTCGTGAGGCCACCTTGCTAAGGCATGTAATATATAGCAGGAATTAATCGGATACAGTCATCCACTCGTTGCGGATGACACAGTATCCGTGGAGACCAGCCGGCGCGCCAAGACAATATCTCAGGGCGACTGGTGTAACACGATCTCGGGATTTTGCCCTTTCCATGCATCTAGTATATTCAGTTGCCTGGTTTAACCCTAGGTGAAATCTTGGACTCTCATGCTGTGGCCTGCATGATTATCCTCCTAAAGTCGTACTTTAGTACGAGTACCCTAAGTGAGGATCCATGTCAATCAGTATGTCAACATGTGCTACCCTCCTTAGTGTAATGCATCATTACAAATACGCCACGTAGAGTTACGAGTCATTTGTCGAGCATGAACAAGAACTGGGATATTCAGGTACATGTATCAGGTAGGAACACTTTGTTCTCCGGGGTCACATCAGTGCTCATATCATGCTCGGGACAAAAGGCGTAAGGATATAAAATGGGCATATAATATCTAATAAAATATCAAAAGCATACGCACAACAAGGCAGCGTGCGTGAAAAGTCACGCAGGCTCAAGGGAAAGAGCAGCATGAAAAGTCACGCAAGCTCAAGGGGAAAGAGCAGCGTGAAAAGTCACGCAAGCTCAAGGGAAAGAGCTGTGTGAAAAGTCACGCAAGCTCAAGGGGAGAGTGCTGCGTGAAAAGTCACGCAGACTCAAGGGAAAGAGCTGCGTGAAAAGTCACGCAAGCTCAAGGGAAGAGCTGCGTGAAAAGTCACGCAAGCTCAAGGGAAAGAGCAGCGTGAAAAGTCACGCAGACTCAAGGGAAGAGCTGCGTGAAAAGTCACGCAAGCTCAAGGGAAGAGCTGCGTGAAAAGTCACGCAAGCTCAAGGGAAGACACGCTTCCAACAGAAAGCGTGCTCAAACAGGAGCACACTGTTCACTGTCTTCTCCAAAACAGCAAGAACACCATGGCTGAACCCAAGCTTCAAAGTATCATAACTTGGCCATCCGAACTCCAAATCCAGATTTCCAAAGCTCCAACTTGGGTGAAACTGAATGCTCTTCCACATGGAAGCATCAAAAACCCATAAAATCTAACTAAAGTAGATCAAACCATACAAAATCCGAAAATGATTAAAATTTAGATCTACAAAAATCAAAGCTTCAAAATAGAAATTTCCAAGTTCTAAACTAGTATAGATTGAGGAGAAGAACATGTTTTGGCAAATAGTTTTGTAAGAATCATTAACAAAATAATGGATCATTCTCTTGAGCAAGTTGGTACTTGCCTTGGTTGGTGGAGGAAGTAAATGAGAAGAAGTAAATGAGAGGAGAGAGAAGGAGATGAGTTATATATATAGATCTTGGACCCATGGGTTCATGATGAACCAAAGGGTTCATGATGAACCATGGGTGAACCAAGAATAGGTTACCCAAATGAGCAAAAACTGTAGGCCCAAATGCAGAAAATAAATTAGGAAATAATATTTTGTGGAATATTTTTTGGGAAATACATGAAGAAATACTGCATAATAAATATCGTATAAATTCAAGGTAAATACAATTTATGGGTTTACGTATTAAAATACGTATTCCAGGATTGGGGAGTGACATGTACCATCTCAGCATGAATTAAAATTTAGGATTAAAGTATGTTATAGATCTATGTGATAGCTTTCCGAAACTTTAAACGGATCGCGTTTTCGTTTCCGAAAACTCCCGGAATCGCGAAAACACCGAAAATGCGTTTGTCTTTCGTACAGCAGACACTCAAATAATTCTCCAGAAATTTACAGAAAGAATTAGGCCTATTAATACATGTTTTTGGAAAGCTAACTTCAATACGCTTCTTTTAAAAAAAAGGAGAGATTAAACCGAGCTTTGAGCTAGAAGTTATGACATTTCTAAGTTAGGGCTGAAATTAAAAACGTGGATAAAAATCATGACGGATTTAGGTAGTTTGAGACAAAAGAACACAAGTATATAACATAATATATCAAGAACTCACTCTCTACACTAATATATATATATGAGACACTATAGAACACATCTCCAATACAAAAATATGAGATTAAACATGTAATAATTCATTCATACATAACAACAACACATAGTGTGTCCAAATTTAGGATTTTCCCACATGGACACAACCACAACACAAATGACACTCCTATGACCTCCAAATGGACACGAAATGGACACAAATGGAGATACAACTATAGGGTCATTCCTATGGGTTCAAAATAGACCTATATATATGAGGAAATGAAAAGGAGAAGGGATTTATACCTTCCGGTAGATCAAATCGAAGAAAAGCCTTCCCGGAGCGACACCGACACGTAGAGATTCCAAAAGGACACGAACGAGCTCCGAATTCTCCCAAACTTGGGTAGCTTCCTCCTTGGCTAGAATGGAGAATGAAATAAGAAGATTTGGTGGTGAAATGGAATGATTTGGTGGAGAAATTGCTAGGGATTGCTCTCTAGGAATTTGGGGAAGAACAAGAGAGAGAGTGTGGATGAGAATAATGAAATGAACTTGAGCCTATCCTCTCCCAAAGTGGCTGGCCATATGGGGCTGTTTGTCCTATTATGGTAAGGTCCAAAATGCCTCCACTAACCTATTCTATGAGTATTAGGAAAGGGCTAATTGGTTGGGGCTAAATTAGTCATTCTAAAGTCTCTAATCACACTAACCTTATCCATAATAATTAGTCTAATCTCTAACTAAAATATTTCTATCATGTGGACTAAAATTAATATCATATGGGCCATGCCTAACTAGTGTGTGGGTCCTACTAGAGTCAAACTACCCTCGGGTCCCCGTTTCAAGTCGGATTGAGTTGAAATTCGAACCCGACTCAAATAACCCCAAAACAATATCATAAATAATAAAATAATATCAAAATAATTCAAAGAGGTCAAATGCAAAAATATTCTTAGGCCAAAAATGACATTAAAATATCATAATCACATGGTTAGGCTCTAGGTCAAACAGGCTCTAGGGTTTCACTAGCAAAACGTCAAAACCACAAGTCATTGATTTAAATAATTTTAAAATGATTTAAAATCACCAAAAATCATATCATGAATTAAATATCATTATTAAAATAACTATAAACACGAAATTTCAAAATTACCCTTATTTGGGAAACTGGGTGCTACAGATTGGAATTGCCATTATTTTCTGAGACATTCTTATAGGAGTAAGCTTCCTATCTAAGCTCCAACCACGAAATTATGATACCCGTACTCATAGCTTGGAAAAAAATTGTGGGTTCAGCTCAATTCTTATGACCATGAGAACAGAATAGACAAGTTTAACATACAAGAAATAATGATACCCGTACTCCAAGTATAATGAATCAAACAATAATGATAGAGTGCAAGTTGATAGAATAATGTCATATATCCAACATGATGTGCACTTGGTTCAGCTAAGTTCATATATAAGGAAGAGAGGTTTGTAATGGTTAAAAACATTCACAATTTACCATAAACAGAAGTTATTGCTCTAATTTTTTAGAGTTAGGGTACCATGTAAAGAAAGAGTATCACGGATGGGGAAAACTATATGTCATTGGTACAAATATGGATACAGATATGTGTTACACATGCTGATACATGACACGAATGTGGATACTAGTATAAACGGTTGCGGAGTGTGCAAGTGCTATTGGTTAGAGCAGCATGTTGGATAATTGTACAACATATACAAGCAGGATATCAATCGGATATTTGTGCACGAATCTGATACTGATATGTATCGGATGTACAAGTACAAATTTTTATGTGTGTATACTTTGATAAACATTAAAGTTTACACAGACTTCCTTGGCATTCTTGTCCACAAAGGAGTTGTCCTTCCTTACATGAGTGACGAAGAAGGTCTATTGAGGCTTAGGTTTTCTCCCAAATTTGATTTTCTAAAATTTGAAGAAAATGGTAGTTGTAAAGGATGAATAGGCATAGACCGATACAAAGCATACGTACCATCTTTTTTCTGTGAGCAATTGTAGGAATGGAACCACCTGTGTGGAGACCGAATACTGACATTGCTTGCTCGATTTCTTTTGTTGGTCTCTGCATTTGCCGCATTTTTTTTTCCTTTGTTCAGAACTGCTTTAATGCGATCCAGTGTTCATTTTTGTCCATTCGGACCCTCCACAACCAGTCTTGGCATCAACAAATTTTTTCCTTGCATAGCATGTTTCGGAGGCACCTGGCGCCCACTTGTTTGAATGATTTGCGAATATCATGCTCCTTCTCCTTAGCCCACTGGTATATCTTCTGCAAAAACCATGCACGACAAGAATACGTTTTAAGTCTATTAGTTGTAAAATGAAGATAATAACACAGAAACACTAAACATATATAAGTAATGTGTACAATAAACTAAATTGATTTCTTTTTGGCATTCCATCAAATATATATGGCTCACTTCAACATCGCAGACCTGATCGGTGCCGGACCACCCTAGGTGTAAAGACTTTAGAAAGGCTACTACACCACTTACGTACGGGGCCACCATCGACATCCATGACAGGATGTTGAACTCCTTGGCCGTCTGGTCCGAGTCGAGACCCGTTGGACCCACCGCCTCCGACGCATCCATAATGTTCAACCCCGGGAAGATGAGGTCCAACTTTAAAATCTACATGCTGAGACCGTTGGGGCCCAGCCAGAGAACTACGACACCACCGGAGCTGGCTTAACCCTAGAAAATAAATAAAAAAAATCCTAATATTAAACCCTAGAAAAGATTAGACCGCTGACCGTCCTTCCCATCCTCCGCCCGTCAGGACAGTCCTTCGCCCCTGTGAAGGTGCAAAGGAGGACAAACCGCGGCAGGACGATTCCAATAGTAATACAGAGCTTTTAGAGAGGATGATATTATTACTTGATGGAAGCGGGATTCCAGCGACGAGCGCACGGGTTTCCAGTGGGAGTAGGGTAGTTCCGACGGGAGCGGGGGTCTAGCGGGGAGCGGGTTTACAGCGAAAGTGCGGTGGTACCGGCAGGATCGAGGTTCCGGGGGACTGAGAGAAGGGAGCGGGGTTCCAACGGGAGAAGAAAGGTTTGGGTGAAAGGGGAGCACAGGTTTGGTGAAAAATTTAGGGGGCAGCGGGGTTTTGGAGAGGGAAAGTGCGGGTTTGGTGAAAAACTAAATTTTTTAATGAAGGAAAGCCAAAGTTTACAACAGAATTTTAATACTAAACAATTGTTTTAACCTGTTGAATTTAAATATATTGTTTTTGTGAAGCAGATTTTGATATTAAACAACAAATTTAATCCGTCGAAAACAAAACGACAGATTTAGTACGTTGTTGTTGGACAAATATAAATGTCGCAAATCGTCCATTTTGGTGTAGTGATATCATGGTATTGTCTGGTTTCATGTTTCATGTATTACTTGTGTCTGGGAGGAGAAATACTATAGATATGTGATCAAACCCTGTTACTATTTATATGAATATCTTGGGTTCCGCATCGTGCACGTGGACCAAAGCTGTACCATTTTATGTTCATTGCATCTATCCAAGCCGATCATACAATCTAGAAGTATTTCAAAATTGCACATGTCAGGATTCGGGTTGTATTTCAGGATTCATGGTTGTATTTCATGTTCAGGTTATATTTTATGTTCAGGTTGTATTTCATGTTCAGGTTGTACTTCATGTTCAGGTTGTATTTCATGTTCAGGACTCATACCATGTTCCATGTTTACTTTCAGTATTTTCTATCCAGTTTTATGTCTTGTTCTCGTTTTTTGTACTTTATATATATTTTCTGTTCCTTGATTTATACCATGATGTTCATGTTCATTTCCTTGGATATACTTAGCTCCGCTCCTGACTAGGATATATTACAGGTGCTTGCATGATATTGTTCTATCCTATGGGCCAGAGCCCAGGAAATTAGCTGAGCAGGATGGAGACATGACTTAGCTTGAGGTTTATGGTTTAGACTGTTTAGCTTTACTCCTAGATATTGTATATTTCATTCCTGATGATTAGTACAATTTTATTATGGATTATGGTGATCATTCGGAGATCGTGTATAGATGTTGTGATTGTGTACATTATGTTTATCTGGTTAGTTTTTCCTAGATTGGTACAGCTTACTTTGTCGTGTCTAACGAGAAAGGCTGGGCGTATCCGACTCGTGTTATTATTCGGGAGCGGGTCGTGACATATTTTTAGTGGTGGCCCATGCAGGTCTATCCTAATGGTACCTAGGTCTTAGCGTACTATTGGGGGACTTGATTTACACTAGGGAATAAGAAGATAGTAGGTTGACTGTATAAGCAAGAACACCAGGTAAGGTTTTGATTCTCACAAAACTCGAACTATTTGTGCCTCCTTTCCAAAAATCTCGCATATTTGTATTTTGACTATCTTGACCAATGCTGCTATTACAGCCTACTTTTGCAAGCTTACTCTTTTATCGAGCTTGATTCAAGATATATGTTTATTAGGGACACCTACTAACATATTGTGTAATCAGAATTGATGTATTACGGTCTGATCAACCATGATGCAATTGGTTCGCCCTTCATTTAATTACCCTATGTGGATTGAGATATAGAGGTTTCCAGGATCTCATCCGCGACTGTATTGACAATTCTTCTTGAATTATACCTTCGCCCTTGAATCACGTAATTATATTCGATAACATATTTCTTGAACTCCTTATTGCTTTTGTCTTTCACTAATTGAAAAGACGAACGCTCGTATTTGATAGATAGATACAGAGTATCCCTATAGGACCTTCTAGCCATCTGAATGTGAGAATGAATAGGGTTTTGCCCTTAGTCAAAATGCCAACCTAGGAGTATCTATTCGCAAGAAACCAATTGTTGTGAGTCTCTAATTATTTGCTTGAAGCCAGCTTTAACTAGCAACCCTTAAGCCTTAACGCAACCTTTCCTCGACCAAAGCCACAGTTTAGCCATGAGATAAGTAGACAAAGGTAAGGACAATTATTTACCATGACTATGGTAGACACCCATCCCGAGGTTGGTTTCCAACAAATATTATCCAAGTTATGTAAATTTTATTACTAAGACCTAACAAGTATTGGAACACCACAGTCACTAGCTTAGCCAATACCATAGCTTAAATACCCTGTCATATTATGATATACCAATTATCAACAACAATACATGATCACTACAGCCCATACCACTAGAACCCTTGTGACAATAGTCTGGCAGGCTTGACACAAATAGAAATTCACGACTCAGTTGCTAGAAATCTTTTCATATGATGTGCCTTAGAGTTGGTTACCCTGTCGATAACTCTGGTACACTATGGACGAGTAGATTATTCTATTTTATCGACCATGTGTCATTGTACACACTCGTTTTCTATTTATTGAGGAACGATCTTTGACTTGACTTATATCTACCGTATCCTGTTACGCCGTACCTTATTCTTTATTAACAAGAGTAGAGGTACAATACCTGAACTTTGGAATTCTTTTAAAACCATGTCCTAGCTTCTAAGGTGAGAAGACTGTAAGCCTTCTAAAATTTTAGGATATATGAGGATTACCGATTGATTAGAATAATCTCCATTAGGATGATAATTAGTGCCCCATGTACTCCCACTTTCCATTTAGATTATTTTGTATCCCCGACCGTGTCACTAATATTCGAAGCACGAGACTAGCTGTTACCTTCCAACAAATTTCATATGCAAGATCTAGACGAGTCTACCTTCATCTAGGTATATAATGTTCCACTCAAAACCGTCCCCTTGTACTCTATTTTGTGGTACGACTTGTCATGCCCCGACCCGGAATCATCCGAATCATCGTCCTCGCATGGGGCGTGATGCCGCACGAGCCTGGAGTTGCGCTCGTGCAAGGCAAGATGACAAGTTCTCAAATGGTTATCTTTGAGTTGAACATTAACAACGAAAGGAAAACAGAGTATACAAAACGATTCTCTTTATTGATATTCGAAATCAGATTACAAAGGCTTTCGATAGCCCAACGAAATTTGCCAGATTGGCTACAACACTCAGGTTCTCTCTTGTCCACAAAGGATTTTACCATTCCATACATCATGCCTTCTATATCTCGGCCGCATTAATCCTGTCGCGAGTCCGAGCATCAATGCGATCGCACGCTTCAATACGCTTCGGCATTCCAAGCCTCAACGCATTCAAGCGAAGCTCCACCGCGAGCAGACCAATCCTTGAACCTGCTAGCAAACTAGTAGGGGATTAGTACTTTCGTCCTTGCTGTACTGATCAAAAACACACATAACAAACCGACATTTAGTATTGTATTGATTCATGCAAACATATAATTTAGTTCTCTTTCTATGTTCTCCTTAGGATGAGTTCATTGCATATTTGAAGACTGTAAAGCATGGCAAGCATATTATTCAATTCGCGTAAGTAAACAGGCAAACTATCTCGTGTTTGATTCGTGGTGTAACTTCTTACGAAGTCGATGCACTCGCCCTTGCTCCGACGCAAGGTGAATACTCCTATCTGTTTTCCCTGTCATGTTATAAGTGCCCTCTATTCAGGATCCATCCATACAGGATATACGTATACCTTGCACTTCCAAACCCATCGCCCTTAACTATATGAAGGTCACTAGCTTTTTGGGCTAGAATGGACTTATATTTATCGAATCGAATATGTAAGACGACAATCACTCAGTTGCAGTTGCTAACCACAATCAGAGGACCCCCGAAGTACTCGTTTAAGTGGCTTATAAAATTCACTAGAAAGTTGCTATTGTCTAGTCGAAGTGCACCAACAATACCAATTTTATCGCAGTCCCTCCTAGGTCGAACGGTCCCAGCACCCTGGTGATCACGTTCGAGGGAAGAAACATCCGTGCACGGGCAATACGTCTTTAAGTCCATTTGACCATACAACGAATTTTATCTTTCATACAACCAAGCAAGTTTGCTTATCTCTATTTCAATTGGCACAACGCCCCAATGTCCTCAATGAACGCCCGAAGGACGCGAACATTTCGAGGGCACCATGCCGCATTATCATCTCGTATTTCTTCCGTTAACTTTCTATGTTCTTACGTTTCATACTTCGTTTCAATGTTCAATAGCATTATGCCTCAACTCAATATTCATCAACCGAACAACCCGAAGGTCCCGAACACCTTTCGAGGTATTATGTCATATCCAACAGTTCCGCCACATTCATGCCACAACTGTATTCTTTTGCAATGAAGCCATCTTTTATTATCTCGTACATGTAGGCACGTTTCGACACATTTATCATCTATCCTTCGCGTCGTGCACTTGCTGCACGCGTCGAAGCCGTATTTCTATACTTTAGTATTCAATGTCCGTGGCTTGCGCGTTAGGGCGCTCGCCTATTGTCTTTCAATATTCTAGCCGTCTAACTCGTGCGCAAAGGCACGGTATGGTTCATGCACTAAGGCACTCGCCAAGTACAGTTATCCCATGTTCTTGCGGCTTGCGCACCGAGGCGCTCGCCTTTGCGATATCCAATGTTCCATAGCGACTCGTACGTCTATCGTACTATTCATTTTAATTGTTCTATCTAGTGTTCGACACGCACTACGTTTATCTCTCTATCGAGCCACGCCCGTGACGTTGATAGGTTAACTCAGCATTCAATAACATGTATTTTACTTAAGCATAATGGAGTAGGAAAGACAGTTAATGTTCCCCCATCTTCAATCGATGCGCCTTGTCGTTTCGCCAAGCCATTGCGGCTCGATTTTATAACTTCGTTGCACAGGCTACTCCCCTGACTTAGCCATTCGAGCACTTTGTACTTATTGAATTATATATCTATTTTGTCTTACCGTGCCAACGTCTCAGTCCGTCGCAAGGCGACGATTTACTTTCGCGGACCCCTTACTGAATAAGGCAAAAGTTCGACCTCTAACATTTCAGCATAAATGTATAGCCTGTACATGAAACCAACAAAAATTAATACTTGCATCGATTCGGACTTGTGCCTTGGTCGATTCGATTTCTTAGAATCTTCGAGCCGTCTCAACGCACTTATCCTTCGAGGCAACGCGGTGCTTCGCATCGATTCACTCTATGCATTCTTTGGGACAAGGTAACTCTTTGCATCGACTTAGTTCGATGCATTGCTCGGGACAACTTACCACTTTGTATCGATTCGTATTGTTACGCAATCGGGTTAATGCAACTCTTCGAGTCAATGACTCAGCATAATGCACCGTGCAGAGCGGGACATTATATAATATACCACTCAAAACAAGGTTCGTCCCGAACCGAAACCAATACTAAATTTCCAAGGGTTTCATTAGATCGTTCCACGGTCTCGTCTCACTATCGTTTGGATCGTACAACTTAGTTTGGAATCATACACATATTTTAGGCGTCCTACCAATATATGTATTTCAGCCAAGCTCAGTTGTAAGATATCGGAATAAAGCAGATATGTAACTTCGTATTCTCAATTACTTGCCATCTCATACTCTCGATCGGACTTGAGCTCTAACATAAGTTCTCACAATTCTATTGCATATGCATATAGATACATACGCGATCCTCCAACAAAAGTTTAGGGCACACGATGCGATTCAAAAATCGCCTTTCTCACTTTGTACGTTTCATCGGGACTATCAATTCTATACGTCGCGTCAAGCCATCGCGCATCCGATCACAACGAGCCTCCGCAACGCCTTGCGTTCGGCATCACTATCCAACGATTTTTGATGTTTTACTTCGTATCCTATCTCGACATGATTCTCTTTTGTTGACTTGCTAAAGCATCAACATTCATGACTACGTCCGCTAGGTGACTTACCTAGACACCGTGCTCAAATCCTTCCGACGTAAGTTTAAATTGACATTGCACAAAGGCTACAATCCATCCGACACAAAGTTTACATCAAGACAACGCTCGCCTTGACACGAAGGTCTTTACGATGCGCCTTACGTTCGATTTCCTAACGAGTAGGAATTCACTAGCCAAATTCCCAACTTATCCGTCTCGCAACATCGAATGTAAGTTTCGATTCACGCAAGCTCAACTGTAAGGTGAATCTGAATCAAACGACATGCCTCATAAGTCATTCCCTTATCGTTCTCTCTCGTGCATAGCACGATTCTTACAATCGTCTATTCGAATCACCAAGTTCATTAGTGAATTTCTAGTTTGATCGTCGACCAACATAACCATTCAAGCATTCATCCGACGACACAAA
The DNA here is from genome assembly GCA_029216955.1 of Iris pallida. NCBI lineage: Eukaryota > Viridiplantae > Streptophyta > Magnoliopsida > Asparagales > Iridaceae > Iris > Iris pallida. The sequence continues at coordinate 11,835 of JANAVB010027275.1, read as the reverse complement.
TATAACTATATCATTCTAAATTGAAAGTTGTTCCAACAAATTCTCGATCGTCTAGACTTATTGTCAACATGCACTACACTGTATTTGTTACTGATACAATTTTATATGCGATATCGAATGGGTCATCTTATGGTCTGCAGCATTCAATTTGATTTGGCGGTCAAGTCTTCTAGGGCCAGCTGCCCCGAAGCTACGCTCGATAATTGTGGATCATTACCGAAGGACAGTTTACTACGAACCATGCTATATCTTATTTCGGAGCCAAATCACGTTCCGACATAACCATTTCTATGCGACTATCCAATTCGTACATAACCATTTCTATCGGTGCAACTGATGCACAACTATCCTCCGAGTACAGTCATGCACTGCCGTCGATGATTCCGTAATTTACGAAACATCTACTCGTATCGAGTTTGAGTCTATCTTATTTTTGCGGTCGACACACGAGATGCTATACGCATCGAGCAACCGTCGATGACTTATAGTCTCATCTCTGATCAATCACAAAGTTCATGATCAACCAGTTCATTTCATTCTCATATCATTACTTACAAAATTTCATAGCGCGAGGCACACTCTATTTTGTATTCTCACATCGTTTACATTTTCTTACGTATCGATCTCGATACGCCATATCCGTTTCGATAACGTAAGGGTCAACTTTGAATCCGTTTCAACGTCAACTTAACTCGCATCGCATACGTCCGAGTTCACAACGAACTTTTCAATACGCATCGACTCGTTCTCCGATTTATCGCATCCCGCTATACTTTAATCGCGTAACTGAGTTACCGATTATCCAACATCGAACTCTCAAGTCATACGATCTTGCCCTCTAAATTTTGCGTGTTTTCAGTCGTACTCAAATGAGTTTCGCCGTAACATAACCAACTATTTCTTAGGTACGATTACTCACGTCAACCAACTCTTCACTGAAGTCCCACATCGTGCGATTCAATTACAATTCGCATCGTCCAATATTTCTGTCGAAATCGCAAGTCGTGCGATTCGATTCGTCTAGCCGAACATTTCTATCGAGATCGCAAGTCGTGCGGTTCAATTCCTCTCGCGTAACATTTTCATCGAGCTCGCAAGTCGTGCGGTTCGATTTCAACATTTCAAGTTTCCTATCCCGTTGATACGATTATTGCCTCGAGGTATAATCGTTTCGCTAGTTCCAGTCATTCGACCGACACATGAATTTTCAATCGACGTATCATTCAATGATACGAGCCCCGCCTTACCGTTCTAACCGACTATCGAAGAACACTTGCATCAACATGCCGTAATACAAATTCTCAATCGAGACTCGGTGCTATCCCGTCCGTTGCAGACAAACCTTTCGCAATTCTCACAATACGTCGATATAATTTATCGCACAAATGGTATTACATATACCACTCGGAATCGAGCCATTCATTGCATCGGTGGTATGCCATATACTACCCAGACATCAAGTTTCTTCCATCGCAACGTACTCTTCAACGATCTCTTCCGACTCACGATTTCCGCAGTGATCGTGCTTGATCACAGCCGTAACTCTGATAAATCAAAATCCGACGCAACTCGGCCAATGCATTCATTTGCCAACACAAGCTCGGTGTGCAACCGAACCGATTTCGTTTCTTGATTTATAACTTTTGTTTTTTTGTTGCATCTTGAGCAATAATTTATTTTCAATATTCATCGTACTTCGTGCAGCAATTTCACTTTGATACGCGTTGCACCACGTACAATAATTTTACTTTTGATATGCGTTGCACCACGTGCAACATTTTTACTTCCAATACGTATTGCACATTGTGCAATAATTTCTTTCCGATATTTACCGTACCTCGTGCATCGATTTATCTTCGACATCTGTTGCACCTCGTGCAATATTTTATTTCCGACATTCAAAGTCAATGCTCAAATCCGTTGAACACATTCGATATTGACTTATCGCTTTTCATCGCAATGCACATTCAAAATCGATATGTGAATCCGTTTGACACATTCAATATCAACTTTTTTTTTCCTTTCAACGCATCATTTACAATCAACGCGTGGCAATTGCTGCAGCAACATTCCACGACTTCCATTGTATCGATGCAACCAACATTTCTCGTATCGTTTGTTGCAAACAACGAATATCTTAAATTATAATTCACGACGTGTTGCATCCGCGGCAATAAATCCTTGAATTCACATCTCGCAACTCGTTGTACTTGCTGCAACAAACCTTTTTCGACTTTTTCAGCAAACACCATGTAATTTCTAAAATAACACGCAGCAAAATTATATGATTTATATTAGAATTATTGTATGGAACATCCAGTGCAGCATCGAGTAGAGTCAAGAGTGATTTCGATTGCTGGTGGGCAACTTTTAGAACTAAAATGAAGCAAGCGTCCAGAGGAAATTGAGCCTAGAGCTCTGATACCAATTTGTCACGCCCCGACCCGGAATCACCCGAATCATCGTCCTCGCATGGGTAGTGATGCCGCATGAGCCTGGAGTTGCGCTCGTATAAGACAAGATGACAAGTTCTCAAATGGTTATCTTTGAGTTGAATATTAACAACGAAAGAAAAATAGAGTATACGAAACGATTCTTTTTATTGATATTCGAAATCAGATTACAAAGGCTTTCGATAGCCCAACGGAATTTGCCAGATTGGCTACAACACTCAGGTTCTCTCTGGTCCATAAAGGATTTTACCGTTCCATACATCATGCCTTCTATATCTCGGCCGCATCAATTCTGTCGCGAGTCCGAGCGTCAATGCGATCGCACGCTTTAATACGCTTCGGCATTCCAAGCCTCAACGCGTTCAAGCGAAGCTCTGCCGCGAGCAGACCAATTCCTGAACCTGCTAGCAAACTAGTGGGGGATTAGTACTTTCGTCCTCGCTGTACTGATCAAAAACCCACTTAACAAACTGACATTTAGTATTGTATTGATTCATACAAACATACAATTTAGTTCTCTTTCTATGTTCTTCTTAGGATGAGTTCATTGCATATTCGAAGACTGTAAAGCATGGCAAGCATGTTATTCAATTCGCGTAAGTAAACAGGCAAGCAATCTCGTATTTGATTCGTGGCGCGACTTCTTAACAAGTCGACGCACTCGCCCTTGCACCGACGCAAGGTGAATACGCCTATCTGTTTTTCCTGTCATATTATAAGTGCCTTCTATTCAGGATCCATCCATGCAGGATATACGTATACCTTGCACATCCAAACCCGTCGCCCTTAACTATATGAAGGTCACTAGCTTTTCGGGCTAGAATGGACTTATATTTATCAAATCGAATATGTAAGACGACAATCATTCAGTTGCGGTTGCTAACCATAATCAAAGGACCCCAGAAGTACTCGTGTAAGTGGCTTATCACATTCACTAGAAAGTCGCTACCCGTCTAGTCGAAGTGCACCAACAATACCAATTTTATTATAGTCCCTCCTAGGCCGAACTGTCCCAGCGCCCTGGTGATCAAGTTCGAGGGAAGAAACACCCGTGCACGGGCAATATGTCTTTAAGTCCATTTGACCATGCAACGAATCTCATCTTCCATACAACCAAGCAAGTTCGCTTATCTCTATTTCAATTGGCACAACGCCCCAATGTCCTCAACGAACGCCCGAAGGCCGCAAACATTTCGAGGGCACCATGCCGCATTATCATCTCGTATTTCTTTCGTTAACTTTCTATGTTCTTACGTTTCATAATTCGTTTCAATGTTCAATGGCATTATGCCTCAACTCAATGTTCATCAACCGAACGATCCGAAGGTCCCGAACACCTTTCAAGACATTATGTCATATCTGACAGTTCCGCCACGTTCATGCCACAACTGTATTCTTTCGCAACGAAACCATCTTTTATTATCTCGTGCATGTAGGCACGTTTTGACATATTTATCATCTATCCTTCGTGTCGTGCACTTGCTGTACACGTCGAAACCGTATTTCTATGCTTTAGTATTCAATGTCCGTGGCTTGCGCGCTAGTGCGCTCGCCTATTGTCTTTCAATGTTCTAGCCGTTCTAACTCGTGCGCGAAGGCACGGTATGGTTCGTGCACTAAGGCACTCGCCGAGTACAGTTATCCCATGTTCTTGCGGCTTGTGCACCGAGGCGCTCGCCTTTGCGATATCCAATGTTCCATAGCACTCGTACGTCTGCCGTACGATTCATTTCAATTGTTTTATCTAGTGTTCGACACGCACTACGTTTATCTCTCTATCGAGCCACGCCCGTGATGTTGATAGGTTAACTTAGCATTCAATGACATGTATTTTACTTAAGCATGACGGAGTAGAAAAGAGAGTTAATGTCCCTCCACCTTCAATCGATGCGCCTTGTCGTTTCGCCGAGCCGTTGCAGCTCGATTTCATAACTTCGCTGCACGGGCAACTCTCCTGACTTAGCCATTAGAGCACTTCGTAGTTATTGAATTATACGTCTGTTTGGCTTACCGTGCCAACGTCTCAGTCCGTCGCAAGGCGACGATTTGCTTTCGCGGACCCCTTACTGAACAAGACAAAAGATCGACCTCTAACATTTCAGCGTAAACGTATAGCCTGCACATGAAACCAACTAAAATCAATACTTGCATCGATTCGGACTCGCGCCTTGGTCGATTCGATTTCTTGGAATCTTTGAGCCGTCTCAATGCACTTATCCTTTGAGGCAACGCGACGCTTCGCATCGATTCACTTGATGCATTCTTTGGGACAAGATAACTCTTCGCATCGACTTAGTTCGATGCATTTCTCGGGACAACTTAACACTTTGTATCGATTTGCATCGATACGCAATCGGGTCAACGCAACTCTTTGAGTCAACGACTCAGCATAATGCACCGTGCAGAGCGGGACATTACACGACTTTCAAGTCAAAAGGACTAACTATAACCCTTACCATAACACCGGTATACTTTTCGACTTCCATTATAACCTCAACCTCGGCTCAATTCATTCGACCCAATATATGGTTTTGATTTACTCGAAGCCCACTACGCACATGTCACTAGTGTGCCACTCAATTATATCTTCTCGTGCTACTTAAACACAAAAGTCACGAAAGGCACATCTTCAAGGCTTACAGAACCTAATTAACCAACCCGACTGCCCACCTAGCTCAACCATTTGGGTGGAAACCTATTCTAGGTTACCCTAACCAGTAGAAATATTTTATCATGGAGATTTTGTTCAGTCCATATAGATTGCAATCCAAGGTTCATCCAACCAACGAGTGATGTCCAAATAGGGAACCCATTAAGACCCAATAAAATTCATCCATACATACCACCATATTTGGACTAGAAAACCGAACTGTTTGAAATAGGTCCCTATATGTAGCTCCCCTTCTCGTAAATTTGAAATATTTTTTTATTATTTATTTTATTTAAATGGTAATTTTTAGGTTTTTATAAATAATTAATTAGTTAATTATTACGGTAGATGATTTTAGTCATGGTTAGGAATTGGGGTACAAGGTGACTGGAAATCATGGCACGGATAGTGCAGTGGCGTACTTTGACTAGTGTATTAGCCATGCCAGGGAAGGCCGAGCCATAGTGATGTTCTAACTAGGAAAACCAGGCTAAGTTGTGTCATGACCATTATAAATAGTTTAACTATTTATTATTATTATGGTTTAACGTTTAAGTGACCCAGTTGTACTAAATTGGTCCGGACTTGACCCAAACCAAGCCCAAACCTATGTAGACATACTTTTAGGTACGTACAAATATTTCTTAGCTTTTTCGGTGGACTTAACGATATTTTCTAAATATTTGGTTATTTATACAAAATGGGTATTATTAATATTTAAATAGAGTTTTAGAATATTGGTACAATTTTCTAGGGCCAGATATGTCCACCATGAATCTTTGGATTATTTTAGTGGGTATTGATATTATGGAGTTTATTTAGATATAAAGATACATGCGTGTATATATATATATATATATATATATATATATATATATATATATATATATATATATAAATATATATATATATATATATATATATATATATATATATATATATATATATATATATATATATATATATTTTATATATATATGTATATATATATAATATATGTGTGTAAGTGTATGTGAATATGAATGTATATGAATATATATTATATATGTGTATGAATATAAATAATTATTATTATTGTGTATGTATACATAAAATATATATATGTATACGTGAATGTATATGTAAACATATAAATATATATATGTGTATGCGTATATATATATGGCTTAATTGCACTTTGCTACCCTCAGCTATTCCGCTTTTTCAACTTGATACCCTTAACTTTTTTTTGTAACAAGTTGATACCCCAAAAAAATTTGGGACGAAAATACCCCTGCTCAAACATTAAAATTACCCCCCTCTTCCAACCCCCCTCCCCCACTTCGGCTACTCCCTCCCTCCCGCTCCGCCTCCCCTCCGGCCACTCCCCTCTCCCGCATCCGGCCAACCCCCTACCCCCACCGCCGTCGGCCGCCACGGCAGCAGCAGCCGCCGCCGCAGTAGCAGCAGCCGCCGCAGTAGCAGCAGCCGCCGTCGCCGCGGCGGTGGCGCCGGAAGCGGAAGGGGGGTTGGCCGGACGTGGGAGAGGGGAGTGGCCGGAGGGGAGGCGGAGCGGGAGGGAGGGGGTGGCCGGAGAAGGAGGGAGAGGAGAAGGGAAGAGGGAATGGATAAGGGCATTTTGGAGTTTTTTGAAAAATTAGGTATCAAGTTGACAAAAAAATAAAAGTTGAGGTATCAACTTGTTACAAAAAAAAGTTTAGGGTATCAAGTCCAAAAAGCAGAATAGTTGAGGGTAACAAAGTGCAATTAAGCCTATATATATATATATATATATATATATATATATATATATATATATATATATATATATATATATATAAATATATATATATATATATATATATATATATATATATATATATATATATATATATATATAGGTGTGTACGTGTATATATAAATAAATATAATTATATAGGCGTACATGTGTATGTATATATAAATATATATATATATGTAGATGTATATGTGCATCTATATACAAATATACATATATATTTATATATGTGTGGGTGTATACTTATAGATATATAAATATGGTTAATATAATAAATAAATGAATATAAGAAGAATGAATGGAAAGCAATAGCAGCAGCAGTATCAACCAACCAAATAAGCCCAACCCGAGAAACCCCACAACCGAACACTAATTCCCTCCCCGACCCGGATTTGCGACAGCAGCATATATGTATTCGGGAGAGAGGGAGGTCGAACCCTAATTCCTTACCCCGACCTCGTGCCCCTCCCCTGCGCGTGCGCACCGCCGAAGGCTGGCCGGGGGTCGGGCGTCGGTCATCGGCCGATGACAGCAAGGCCGCACGCGGCCTGGAACAGGGCTGCGGAGCACGCAGTAGCAGTGCTGCGTTCGACCCATTTCGTGCTTCACTTTCTTCCTCTACGCTCAACGTTGTCGCAAGCCAGTTACACAGGTACGAAGCTAACCTATAGCCCTTCAATCTTCTTCAAATAGATTTGAATAATTCACGGTGTGCGCGTCGCAAATCGAGTTCCAAAACCGAGAAAAATTTCGATTTTCAGGATTTAGAAACTGTCCCGAAACCCAAAGTTGGCGGTCGATTTACGACCAGGATATCGTGAAACTTGAAAAAACCGCTTGAACAGCCTTGTAGACAACATAATCGAGATCGAGATCCTATTTTTAGTTTAATTTCTATTTGGTTATTTTCTTTTAAAAAGCAATTTGAAAATCAGGAAAAACTTGACAAAAACTGTTTTAAAAACTAGAAATTCTTCCGATCCAACGTACGTCCCGCCAATCCGGGCGACGTGGTCGTGAACCGAAAGCATCGAAAGGTGCGTAATGGCTTCGTAGACGTGTGGGCTTTGACGAAATTCAAATTGGTCGCGTGTGCGCGACGAATTTGATGTGTATCCGTCGAAATTCACCGTATCGACCGCTGTGAAAAATTTCTAATTACTTTGTGCACACTCGTCAGATCGAGATGAAACTTGTGCCAACAGGACCGTATCATTTTTCTGGTCCTGTATGCCAAGTTTGGTCCAATTCTGAGACAGTAGAATCGGACCACCGTTTTGCGGGTCCCACGGTCTGACTCAACGGACGATTTTGTGCACGGCTTGCCGGAATCCCACTTTGGACATACGTTTGGGTTCGTATCATCAAAACAAATCCATAGGCATGTAGTTTGACGACTTTAGAGACCATTGACTCTAGCACGTTTTTCGGTACAAAGCGGGTCCAACGGCGGACACTGTTTTGACCCAAAATTACCGTTTTGCTCCTGTGTCCAGAATTGGACTTAAGGACATGCAATCATAGCTGATTTGACTATTCTGAGAACGTTAGGAATATTTATTTTAGCATCTGGAGACTTTTTGCATGTGTTGACTTGAGTGACTCATCTGATTTTCTCCAGCTAAGGACCTCAGGCAAGTGCACTTTCTGATTGCTTTCGATTCATAACAGTCTTTTTATTTCATGTTTATACATATATCTTGTTGCTTGTTGACATGCTCGTCACACGGTGTAGTCAGGAGGGAAAATATCTTAGAAGACATGTGGACTACCCAGAACTATCCTAATATGTCTAATCTTGACTGATAGCAGCTGCACACGACACGTGCAGGGTGCCGTATTTACCCCTTAGTCGTTCACATGTCGAAAAGAATATTTCACACCACGTAGATAGTTGTCTTTTATTTATTTTCCTTGTCTTCTTCACAACTTGTCATGTCATCAGTTACTTTCTAGTTTCCATCTCTCATATGTCATTTTCATGTCTTGTTAATTCTATTGTGTTTTCGCATTGCCGTCGATTTGTGTACTTGTTATATTCCTGACTGAAAACCAACATTTTTTAGGTTTAGCTGTGGCTCCACTTCACTTTGGGAGATACTGGTGTACTTGCAGGCAGAAACCTAGAAATAGATAGCAGTTGTATCATTTTCATAAATTGTAAAACTTTGTATTTCCTTTAAATATGAATGTTGTAACTGTTGTAATAAACTTAAAAATATGAATGAGCAGCAAATGTTATATTTTGTGATTTTGAGCATCTTGGCCGTGACAGTGTTCTACCATCGACTCTGCGGCGTAGGCTGGCTTGGTCACGTCTCGTATCCGAAAAAGCGGATGCGGGTCGTGACACTATACCTATTATGTAGTTTCTACCTCTTAGAATGTGAAGTCATTCGTAATCCTTATTCCATCTACCTGAAAGTCGCGATACGATCTTGTGTTGCATTTATATCCCTTTCTCATGTGTTTAAATAACCACGAAAAAGATCACAATCTTGATTTCCCAAATTTCGTTCTATTATGGAACCTTGTTTAGATTAATTTCGAGAACGGGACTTCTGTTTTGTACTGATTAAAAGCCCCTCTAAGAAACGAAGGGTTCTTCGATTTAGCAATTGACTGGACTAGAGTATCCCAATCTAGCAAATGAGTCAATGGTTCATAAACTTTCTTTCTATCTGCATCATTTGATAATCTCTACCGCTCTTAAAACTTCTTATTTGCTCTCGATTATCCTTCCTTATCTTTATGTCCTTCCTATTTCAGAGCGACGAATGGTCATACTTATTAGAATTTATCAATATTTCTTAGCTACTTGTGTAAATTGTTGCTTGTTAAATTTTGGGTTGCTTGATAGATATGAGGGGATTATAGATGCCATATGCCTAGATATCTGTTGGTAGGATTGTTAGCAACTAGTTAAATGATTATAAGATTTTAGTTTGAGGAGTAGTGTGACCAAATGTAGGTAGAAGTCCTAGAGGTTATGTAGTTACAAAATGGCTAGAGGAGGATATAAACTATTTTGAGGAATTAAAATTTATGGAGATTAAGGTTAAGGTAGACTTTCTTTTTGAATTTTAAGAATAGTTATGAATTAGAATTTTGAGAACGAAATTATTTTTAAGGTGGGTAGATTTGTAGCTCCCCTTCCCGGAAATTTTAAAATATTTTATTTATTATTTAATTGATTTAAATGGTGTTTTTTAGATTTTATAAATAAATAATTATTTAATTATTACAGTAGATGATTTTAGTTATGGTTAAGAATTTGAGTACAAGGTAACTAGAAATCATGGCACGGATAGTGCAGTGGCGTGCTTTGACTAGTGTATTAGCCCGGGTAGGGAAGGCCGAGCCATAGTGATGTCCTAACTAGGAAAACCAGGCCAAGTTGTGACATGACCATTATAAATAGTTTAATTATTCATTATTAATATTAATTGACGTTTAAGTGACCCGGTTGTTCCCAAACTGGACCCGAACCAAGCCAAGCCCATGTAGTCATGCGGGACTTCCAATGACATTCGTGTTGATGTATTTTGGTATGATAGTGTTGTATTCCATTTTAATGATTTAATAAATATTTTCTAAGTATTCGTTAATTAAATGTTATAAATATCATCATTAGTTGATATTCAATGACATTTGTATAAAATAGGTCCTTGTACATTTTCGAGATTATTAGACTGTAAATAATGGTTTATACACCATTATTGGTTTATTGAAATTCGTTATTATTATTATTATTTTATTGAGGTTATTATTATATAATATTATCATTCTTATTGGTTATATTATTTTTGTCAAATAAATGTTATAATATATATTCATGTTTATATGAATAGGTCCTACACTAGAAAAAGGGTATTTAGGAATTTAGGACTTTATTGGAAAATTTATGTATGCATGGATATGTATATATAAATATATATATATAGAGGTACATGTGTATGCATACATAAATGTATATATAGCTGTATATGTGAATATATTGAATATGTATATATAGGTGTATATATATATATATATATATATATATATATATATATATATATATATATATATATATATATATATATATATATATATATATATTTTTTTTTTTTTTTTTTATTTTTATATATACACACACACCCATATACATATATGTATATTTATATATATGCATACACATACACACCTATATATATTATATATATATATATATATATATATATATATATATATATATATATATATATATATATATATATATATATATATATATATATATATATATATATATAAGTAATAATTAGAAAAAGGAATGCAAAGAAGAGAGTAGCAAGCAACCCAGGACCAAGCCAGACCAGCCCAGTCCAGGCCGGCCCAACCATTCCCCAAACCCAGCAACTCCCAAGACCATACCCGAGCCACCCCACCAACTTTCCAGACCCTACGGAAGCCCAGCCGAGTATACATATCGAGAGACTTGAGAGGAAACTCGAAAAGCTCCAAACCCTAACTCCTACGCTGCACCCATACGTGCCCCTCCCTTGTGCGCGCACCGCCGCAGGCTGGCCTGGGGTCGGCCGTCTGCCGGCGGCAGGCCGTGACCAGCCGCGAAGGGGAAGAAACAGCAATAGCACAGCAGTAGTTGCGGCAACGACACAACTTCGCAATGGCAGAACTCCATCCACTTCGTCCACTTTTACGAACGAATTTCTCCGGTATATCGACTACCTAACCGACTTTGTTTTCCTTCATATAGTTAGTTTTATTTCGTTTTGTACACGACGATAAATGAGTCCCAAAATCGAGAAAAACTCGAATTTTTGGAATTGGAAACTGTCTCAAAACCCCAAGTCGTCGGTCGATTTACGACCAGGATATCTCGGAACATGGAAAACTGTTTGAATAGCCTTGTAGACAACATAAACTAGATTTATATCCTACTTTTAGTTTATTTT